>JASANC010003881.1:0-13951 GCA_030248135.1 Theristus sp. LFF4_11
GTGTGTCTCCTGCGTTTCGATGCCTTTTGTTTCCATTGGACAGGCTGGGCCTTTTGTAGACAAGTTCAAAATTTGTAGCAGTCCCCAGTTCTGTTCTGGCTAAAAATTTTATCGAAGTAAGCAGCCTCGAAATTAAAACCCGATGAATAAAGGTCTGGTCAGGAATGGTTGAGTAATCACCTGTGATCACGGGCACCGCCGCGACGACGCCGGTGGTTGAGCACGGCGATCGAGGCTCCACGGGTGGCACGAACGGCGAGTCGTCGGCGAATGGATTGCGTGGCTGATGGGTGGCGTAGGTGGGCGCCTGCGAGCTGCTGGCCGTTGTGGTCGTCGAGGACGAGGACGGCAGGTTGCTGGACGTCCGTGAACTGCTCGCGCCGCCCGATGGAGCCTCTGCAAGTCGGTGTTGTCTCAGTGCGAGGTGATGTTGCATTGTGGCACACTGCTGCGTAATCAGCTGTGTGGTTTTCAGTTGTCGGCACGCGCGTATGCGAAACGTGTCACGCCACGTGGTGTCCGCAAACGGCAAACACTGACCGCGTATTCAGGTGTATTTGGCCTTGGCCCCCACCCTGCAGACGCTTCAAAATCCAACAAAAAACTCGCTCCACGTCCACACGAACCGAGATCACAGAATCCGAGATCCTGCGGTCGCGGGAACGGCTGCACCCGATCGGTGGCATGTTCGAAATTCATGTGCTCGACGGCGTCCGTTGCGATCGCAGCATTGTTGTCATGGTGCTGTGGCTGCGGCGGCGATCGCGTCAACTGCGGCGAGTTCGCACCGGAGCCGGAGGAGGCCGGCGGCGGCAAGGGCGTCTGCTGCAGCGGTATCTCCTTGCCCTTCGGCCGCAGCCGTGGCGCAACGGACGTTTGCGTCGGCGCGTGCACCTGCGCGTCCGTGCTCGGGCTCACCGCCGCCGACGCGCCGTTGCCCGTCTGCTGCACGCCACTGCACAACAATGACACATGCACAAGATCACTCCAACTAACAGTCACACGCAACCACATCAACTGATGCTGCCGGCTGCTCTTCTTGAATTTGGGCTTAGTGAAGCGGTCAATCAGCTGGACGACCAAATCAACATGCCGCATTCAAATATGCTGAGTTGCACAGTTACATGCACCTAACAGCTTGACTGTACTGCACTTCAGGGGAGTTTGCACGAAATCTATAGTGTCTGGACGGGAAACACGATTGTCCGAAACGAATTTCTTTGAAACATTATAATTTAAATTTTAAATGAATTTTAAATTTTAATCAACAACCACGCAAACGCACGCAGCCGTAGCGCTGATGATCTCCTGCAAGCGTTTCTCGTGTTTGTGCAGCCCATCTACGATTTGTGCCGCCGTCGGTGGGTGGACACGCTGAAAGCCAATAAAAATTCCGTTCACCTTCAACGCAACTGTCAAAGCCAATACACAGTGATTGATTGGCACAAAAACCAACATTGACGTTGGTGACCGGACAAGGATGCCTGCCGCACAGGTGAAACGCAACCACGGAAATTTGGTAGATGTCCGGTCGCTTCAACGGGTCCGGCTCCAGCATGTAGCCTGCAAGCGATTGTTCAAACTGCTTGACTTGCAACTAAACATTTCATAAAGTGCCACTAATATCGCCTTTTGACACGACACAAGTGTGCCTAGTAGATACCTCCAGCATAGCAACCACAACAAAAGTCGTTTGAACATAGAAACATACGAATCATGGCTTTGATCTCGATGGGAAAGTCTGGTTGATCGGGGAACGTAACGGAGCCGTTTTGAATGGCCAATGCGGACTCGCCAAACGGCAGACTAAAGTAGCACAGCTTGTACAGCATGACACCCATTGCCTGCGAAACAAAAATATTTTTGTGTGTGTGTGAATGAACGGTAATATTGACAGCCTTTTTTCCAAAGTGAACTCACCCAAATATCGGAGGGCAGCCAAATCACATAATTAGTGTACAGATCAATCATTTCCGGCGCCCTGTAGCTGAGCGTCGTGTATTTCAGGATTTCTTCCTCGACCGCCGGCCGACCGTGCTGTTCGACGGAAAGTTGCTGCAATTTTGGGGAAGCAAGTGAAAGAAAGTGGAAGCAAGTGAAAGAAAGGCTCTGTGAGCAAGCGTGAAAAGAAAGCTGCTCCTAAATACCAATTATCAAAGAATTCGCTATTCAATTCAAAACTCAATCCACCTTCATTGTGGCACTGCCGAAATCGCACAGCACAAAATTCAGGCCGGGCCGGCGGCGGTCGATCAGGATGTTTTCCACCTGTTTTTTTGAAAAAAAGCAGAAAATACGGATTGAGACACAAAAGAAAACAACGGATGGTGGTGCACAAGACGAGAACGCGGCGTGCGTACTTTTAAATCACGATGTATAATTGGCGATGGTTTGTGGTGGTGCAGCTGCGAGACAGCCTCGCACATGTCGCACATGATCGCGAGCACCTCCGCGATCGATAAATGCTGTTGGTTGACGAGACGGTCGTTCATCAGCTGCAGCACGCTGTCTGCAAATGTAAAAGCGTTTGCTTCACTGTTTCAATGCTGGAGAACAAACGAAACAAAAAAAAACAAAACAAAACGAGAACAAAGCACGGTGAACGAAAACAAATTGCTGGTGAAACGGCTTTTTTGACAAACTGTTCATGAACAACTCACAAGGGTAATACTCAGTAAGCAGCATGTACTCATAGGCGTCGCCGCGTCGATCGAAACTCGATGCGACAAACGAAATGATGTTCTTGTGAAACGAAAGCTCACACTGAAAACAAGCACGACCATGAATTCGTCCATTGAACAGTGCAACACAACGACGGACGCACCACAATTTTCGCCTCGCGTCTGCACGCGTCCACGTGGCGCTCGTCGTCTGCGTTCACATATTGCCGCTTCAGCGCAAACTCACGCCCGTCGGACGTGCGGCGCACTTTGTACACGATCGCGAAACCGCCTGCGAAACAGAATGGCAGTTTGGGCTGAACCAGAATCACAGACACTTGGTGCAGGTCAAGATTGTGGGCGATGGACGTCTCACTTGAAACATAATGCAATGTCTGTGAGCGAATCAGAATCGAACGTCGGTACTTCTGTAAAACATGGGTCAGCTCAAAAATCATCGCAGCGCGCTGATAAAAAGGAGTGTTAAAATCAAATGCGCCGCAAAACGCATTGAAGATAAAGTTTAAAAATTGAATAACTTTCAGAAAAATTCGCATTTCAAAAAGCCACACAAACACACAGCTACTCAGTGGAACGAGGGCTTTCATTTCATTTGAGCCATAAATCAAAGTGCTGCGAAGAACTTTGAGCGCGCACGAATTTTAAAGGAGTACCTCGTACGTCATTTGTTCATCAATCGTACAGGAAGAACCACCAGCACAAAATCAACGAGTCGTTCTCACTCTACCAAAAAATGTTAAAAACACAACAAATATACCGTGAAACGACAAAGCAAAAGAGCGCACCTTCAGCCAATTTTTTCTCCACCACTACGTCCACGTGAGCTTTTCCGGATCCAACACGAAACTGTTGGTTCTTCAGCTCTTTTTCATGGTGCACCGATCCAATTGTGCCACCACCTGCGCTGCTGTGCGTCTTGCGTTTGTCGCCGCCACCGAACAATCCGGCCAGTGGCATTGTTTGTTGTACTTTTCAGTGATCAGAAAGCGAATCCCGAAACAGAGTCAACTTGAATAACCTGTTAAAAAATCTGAATGAAGTACGTGTTGAAATAAATTTTGAATGTTGATTGAACTGTTGAACTTGATGTTGTGTGTGTGCGGTAGGGTTGTTAAAAAAAACAAAAATCGTCATTTTTGTTTTTTTTTAAAAAAAAAAAATTTTTTTTTTAAAAAAAAAAATTTCAAAAATCAAAGTTGTGCTAAATCAATCAGGGAGTCCGAAGAACCACATATGATATGCAAGCGCCTCCCGAATGACACCCGTATGGCGGAACTTTGCAGATTTTGTTTTGGTGACCTCAATTACCCCTTTTCCAAACCGTCACCATGCCTCTTCTTGTGTTTTGACCTCCAAAACGTCACTAATTCTCCCCAGCTAAGCTAATGCTGAAGTGAAGACAAACATACCGCCTTGAAATTCGATCAATTCTTCTGATGGTGTCGCGACGACACGACACGAAGCAGCAACCAGACAACGTAGCGCTTGCAAACGGTGCAGCGAGCACAATCGGACGCTCTGCGAGGCTAATCGTCACCTTATCTGCATCGGAAATGGTAGGCTAAGCTTTGGGACGCTCAAAAACTTCATCGCAGATGTTGTCGAAGCCTAAAATCAGTCGGTAAAACGGCCCAAAATCGACTGCTAAAGGTTTTACGAGGTATAATCAAAGAAAATTTTTGTTGAACTTTCGAAAAATTGTGCCAAAATTGAGGTTTTCAGAGCATATTAGAGGAAAATTTTTCGAATTTTTTTTTTAAAAAAAAAAATCGGCATTTTTGTTTTTTTTTTAATCACTTTTTTTTTTAAAAAAAAAAATTTTCATTTTTGTTTAACAACCCTAGTGTGCGGTGATTGGTGAGAAGTATTTTAGCAATCAAGTTCATGTTCATCTGCCAATTTTTGAACGAAAAATTTTCCCGAGTGTGCTATGAATATGAAAATGAAAATTGAAAACGTCAGTTTTGTTTTGGCACAATTTTTGGAAAGTTCATCAAAATTTTCTTTTTGTATTTGTGGTGGTGGTGTTTAGGGCCTGGCGCTTCTTTTTTAAAACGCACGCGCACGTGGCATCGGCATGCTCATGCTCATGATCCACTAGCGCGCGTGCACACGCTCCGGCCCCAACAAGAACTTGTTCAAAACGCAATTGTTCTGACATTTTCCTTTCTGAAAAGGCTTGCCTTAGGTTAGGATTAGGTTAGGATCATGTTTAGCTTAGGATTAGGCTTTAGGATTAGGATTAGAATTTGGTCCGTTTAAACAATGTCCGACAACGAGCTTGTCGGTTTTTAGAAAAGAAGGGCAACCTGTTTAGGGTTAGGGGGGAAAATCCGGATTTTTTTTAAATTAAAAAAAAATTAAAAAATTTTTTTTTACAAGTTAGGTTCGTTCGAAGCGTCTCGTCGAGCTGAGTTCATCTAGACTATTTTCAGAACGATCCGGGAAACTATAAGAGCGAAAATCGTGTTTTATTGAAATTATGTCCATTTCATAGAGGGAAAGTTGCATTTTCAACAGTAAAACAGAGCAATTTTTCACGTGTACTTGAATATTGAACCGTTCTTAGTGGTTCCTTTTTAGAAAATTACCAAAATTTGACTGTGTTCAAAAATTCCTGTTTGCTGTAGCTAAGTCGGCAACCCCTGTCGACCCGGTCGCCCCCCCCCCAAGCATAGTTGTTCCAGAGCCGAGGGGTTGGGGGGGGGGCCGATATAGATAGCTGGAGCAAATTTTCCAGATAGATAGATAGCTGGAAAATTTTGGGGGGGGGGCCGCGGGGGGGGCCATGTGACTTTGGGGGGGCCGGTCAAAATTTTGAAATTTGATAGGGCATGCGGTCGATCCGGTACCGGTCGATCCGGTACGGTCGATCCGGTACCGGTCGATCCGGTACCGGTCGATCCGGTACCTGGCAATTTTCTAGGGCGGTCGATCCGGTACCGGTCGATCCGGTACTCGGTCGATCCGGTACCAATTGAAATTTTCAGCTGTTTTAGCATTCAATTCAATTTGTTTCTGATTTGTTTTCCATTTTTCTTCGTTTCTCTCATTTTATTTGATGTCTGAAACATTTTACCGCAGGTTTTTTCGCTGGAAATATGAAAATAAAAACAACAGACATTTTTCCTCAACTCCAAAAAAGAACCGAATCAGTCTTCATATTTTTATTTTGTTCTCCTTTTCTTGCTGAGCTAATAATTTTGCAAATTTTCACCGTCTTAGAGCTTTATTCTTCTGGAAAATGGTTCAGAAAATAAAAAAAACATATGGTACACTTGTTTTGCTTTTTTCAGAATCAGATTACGATTACCAAAACCAACAAAGTGTCGCAAGTCGTCGTCGTCCAACAATCGTGTTCGGTTTCATGTCTTTCCGTGCTGCATAAATGTTTCGCAATCACCGAAACCAAAGAAAAATCGAAAACACAACGAATTGAACGCTAAAAACCCGTAAAACAGCTGAAAATTTCAATTGGTACCGGATCGACCGAGTACCGGATCGACCGGTACCGGATCGACCGCCCTAGAAAATTGCCAGGTACCGGATCGACCGTACCGGATCGACCGGTACCGGATCGACCTACAGCCATTTGATAGATAGATAGCTAAAACGCTAAAAAGCTATAAAAACAGCAAAATAATGCAAAAAATACACTAAAAATCAAGTATTAACGCGTATTTTACCTAAAATTAGCGGAACTTTCAAGAATTACAAGCAAAAATGGTCAATTTTGGGCAAAAATTGACTCATTTCATGTCTTCGAAGGCAAAAATTTTCAGATAGATAGCTGGCTGAGAAATTTTTTTTAGATAGATAATAGCTGAGCCGAAAAAACCTGTCTGATAGAGATAGATTCGAAAATTTTTTGGGGGGGCCGGGCCCCGCGCCCCCCCCCCCCCCCCTAGAACAACTATGCCCCCAAGACACTTACTTTCAGGTTCAACCAGCTATGCTATCTGCCACATGGCGAGAGCCCACTCTTCAAATCAGTAGCGAAAGCGGGACCTCGGGTGAGGGGGGGTGTTTGCCTAATTTTAGAGGGGGGGGGTCAGGTGCCTTCTCGGTGAGGGGGGGGTGCACGGGCAGCAAATTTTCCTGAGGGGGGGTGCACTGGCAGAAAAATTTCGTGAGGGGGGGTGCACGGGATCGCACGGGTAATACCAAATTTTTGCCTTAGAAAAACACAGAAATTCTTGTAAAATACAGAATATTTTGTGCAAACAAGCTGCTTGTTTGGTCAGAAACAACAAAATCTATGCAGGGACAGACACAAACGTCAAGAAAAATGCAAAAATTACGGTATTTTTGGAAAAAATTGAGATGAGATTGACCACCGTGAGGGGGGGGGGGTGCGAAACCCGGGTTTCTCGCGGGGGGGGGGGGGGGGAGTCTAGTACCCGTGTCGAGGTAAAGGGGGGGGGGGGGGGGGGTACACGGGTATCTGCCCGTGCACGGGCAGGATTTTCGGCTGAGGGGGGGGGTGGACCCCCCCCCCCCCCCCCCGCACTTTCGCTACTGCTTCAAATCATCGTATCGAAAACACGTACCATGATTTCGCGATCACGTTGCGGGCAACTGACAGACGCAAGTTTAACACGTTAGTTTAGCTCAGCACGCAAGTTTTAACATGTGGCCATGTTACGTAATGCATCATTATTAAAACAGCTGCATCTGCAGTTCCGGTGCTCCTCCTCCATAACACACGAAAGAAAAAAATCCAAAAACTAAATTGATCATTTTCACCTTATCAAAAAGGCTTGGCTTAGGATTAGGATTAGGTTTAGGATTAGGAACCTGCAACGACTCATTACAAGCAACCTCAGATCAAAAATCAAAAAAATCACTTTTAAGAATGTATACAAATCGCCATGTTATCGGGTATCTGAAAAACGGTCGTGTGATGTGGTATTAACCAACATCTCCGCTCAAATTGTTTAACAATATATCGCACAACTCCATTGTAGACCTATAACATACGCCAATCAACAAGATATCATGTTCATCTCATGGCCTACCGACTGAAAAACATGTTCTAAGTTGCAAGAAAACGATTTCTGAAACGATATTTCAATTCAGTTAAGTCATTTCAACGCTAAAAATTGACTCTAGAAGTCATCCAAATCGAAAAACATGGAGCACGTCGGCCAAAATGACCAAATAATGACATTTACCTAAGCACACAAAGAAGTTGGGAAGAAAATTTGGTTTGAACTTTCAAAAAATTATGCCATAAATCGAATTTTCAGAGCAAAGTAGAAGAAAAAGTTTTCAATTTTTTTTGAAAAAAAAATCCAAATTTAAAAAAAAACGAAAAAAAAATTTAAAAAAAAATTTTTTTTCACAGCCCCTAACCCTAGTGGTGTTACGGGTTGGCCTACATACAGTCTGTCTCGCTAATATATGCAACTCGATGATTGGTCGGCTCCTCACGCTCCACACCCCTGGGAACGGGATTCAGAAAATATCATGTTTTTTTGTTGTTCAGCGGTTTGTTTTCATTTTTTTCATGCCGAAAAAAATTCTAAATCAAAAACTACAAAATTCCAAACGTTTGAATTGGTAAAAAATTAGTAAACTGACGTTTTTTTGGTTGATTGACGGCGACGACGTCGTCGAGAATTTTTGCTTTCAAACGTACCGCTGGCCGTTGCTGCGTGTTCAAAACAAATTTAAAACAAACAAACAAAATAACAAAACTTGCTTCCAACGATTTCGAGGGTTTTCATCCCGCTTTTAACAATTGATTCATTGGGTGCGCCATGTCCATTCATTGTTGTTCAAAGATTGTTCACATTGTCAATAAATACTGTCACCTGCTGCGTTCTTCTTCTCTGTGTTTCGGACACACAGTAGCGGCCAGCGGCGGCACGCTCTTTTCATGCCTAAAGGCAAAAACTAAACCAAAAACCGTAGACGACGTCGTCGCAGTCAATCAACCAAAAAAGACATTTTTTTTACATTGTGACCAATGCAAATTTTTGGAATTTGGTAGTTTTTCATTTAGAATGTTTTTTCGGCATGAAATAAATGGAAACAAACCGTTGAACAATGAAAAACATGATTTTTTTCTGAATCGTACGTCGGTACGTCGGTCAAAATGACCAAATAATGACATGTACGGAATGGCCGTTTAAACATGGCAGCTTTTTTCAGGGTGCAAGGAGCGCGCGAAATTTGAATAAAAGGAAAAAGACTTTCAGAAATCAAATTGAATGTCAAATTTGATGTGTGTTTTTAAACTAATATTGATTCTTCGTGGTTTTCTGTTCATTCTATCTCCCTTGTACACACGATTGAGAATTATTTTGGCATTCTTGAAAAACACAACTCCTAGTTTGCGACTGATCCCGCCTTGATGGAGAATACAAGGGCTGCCTTATTTATTCGGCCATACGGTACCTAAGCACACAAAGAAGTTGGGAAGAAAATTTGGTTTGAACTTTCAAAAAATTATGCCATAAATCGAATTTTCAGAGCAAAGTAGAAGAAAAATTTTTCAAATTTTTTTTTAAGTTTGAAAAAAAATCCAATTAAAAAAAAAACAAAAAAAAATAAAAAAATTTTTTTTTTCAAAGCCCCTAACCCTATGCGGGCCACGTTATCGGGTATCTAAAAACGGTCGTGTGATATGGTAAAAACGATTTCTGAAACGATATTTCAATTCAGTTAAGTCATTTCAACGCTAAAAATTGACTCTACAGTCGAACTCAATAAAATGTGGAATCAGCTGATTGGTCGGCCGAGGGGAGGCTGCTCACACTCCGCACCCTTCTTTTTTCGTGGATCTGGATTCTATTGAAACGTGTCTCTTTCGTGACTGCTCATGTCGCAAATTGAGCGGAGCGTACTGAACACGCCTTGACAGTGCAGGCAACATGTTTATAAACTAGGACTTTTTTGCGTGGAAGGGAACGATCATCTGCTGCCGCGCCGCGCCGCGGAGTTGGCTTTCTTCCAAGATTGCGATCGCTGTTGCTTCAAAAATAAACGAAAAAGAATAACAATCTTTTGTTTTGAGCTGTTGATTTGTTTTTTGATTCGACAGTTTGACATTAACGGTTCGAAATTCAAAGAAGTACGGAACGATCGAACGAAACGACGACGACAGATTCTTATTTCAAAATTTCAAGGACAGATTTGAAAACGGTTTGCAAAAATAATGCCATGATGGAACGACGACGACGACTGTGCCAATTTATGGTGGAACAAAATAAGAAATTTACTTAGCAGTTGATTGGATTCTTTGGCGATTTATTGGCATTCTTTGTAAGTCAATTCAAAGCGACGAGCTCAGCTCAAGGCTCAAGCAAGGAGCAAGCTGCATTCAACGGACTAAATATGATTTGAATAATGAACGTCGAATTGAGCAGTGACTATGAGTTTTGGATCCTGCTGATTCGACGCTCGTTTTTTCAATCATAGAAAATTCTTGCTGGAAATTCACGCAAACATTGGCAACACATTGATTCATACCATGTTCTGATCAGTCAATAATTCCTGATCTGATTCCGAATTGTACTCAACACTCAACTGCTGAGAACCTCCTCACCGAGAACTCGGATCGTGGTTGTGGTGTGCTCGATCGAACACTCAACAGTGGTTGTGCTGTGCCTTTGTGTTCCTTGGTGGTGACGCAGGTAAGCTGCGCTTGCTTTCAGCGCTTTTGCTTTTTAAAAGGACGAAAACGAAAAGCATTTGTTTTGACGTGGGTTTGCAATTTCCGTGTGAGAAACAAAACGTTATTTCACAAACCAAAGCGTTTCTAGGGGTAAAAGACAACGGAGAGTTTGAATTCGACCTTCATTTGTTGAACAGATTAAATGAATAGCAGGCTAGCAGCTAAATAATAATTCGTTTGTTGTCACCCTCGTGGCCTGGTGGTAGTGCGTTAGACTGCAGTCTGTGCGCTCGGGGGATCGAGCCCCGCCGAGGGGTGTATAGGCACTTAATGACAAAGAAAACTCGATGGGCGCCCTACTCAATGGCGTTATGTACGCTTCTCTGGGTTAGCCCTGGCTAAAAACATCGCCTAAAAATCCCAACAACATCAACAACAAATAACCAAAGTGGTGACGATTTAGGGCAAATCGGCTGAGGAAATTGGCGAAATCGGTTCAAAAAAAATTGGAGAATTGCCTAGTCTGTGGTAATTCAGTGTGCTGATCTCGGATTTTGCGTTAGTTTTTTATGTGAGCAACTCTAGATACCGAATCGTGACGATCTTAGGCGAATCGGCCGTGGAAATTTGCGAAATCGGTCCAGAAAAAGGGGAGGTGGTGTAGTTCGGGGTAATTTTAAGCGCTGATCACAAATTTTAGGTTAGTTTACTTGCTTGTTTTTTTGCTTGCTTGCTTTTTTGATGCTGAGAATCTTAACGTCAACATTTCATCGAAGTAAAAATTTGCTCCTGTTTAGTGATTTCTGCTTGATTGAACCTTTGTGTGTATGTGGTTTGGTGTTTGTATCTTTATGCCTGCAAAGTTTGATCTGTTCTGATACTTCACGTGAAAAAATACGTAAAATTCTGGTGTCTGTGTTTGCTAAACGGTGTTTTATAAGCAAAAAGACGTCAGCTCGGTTTCAAAGCTTGACTTAACATTTCCGATGCAGCCAAGGTGACCTTTTACTTCACACTGTGAGTTCTGAGCGTCCCGACCTGTACCGTCTGGCGTCTGCAAGCACTATTTTGTTTGGTTCTGTTCGTGTTTCGTGTCGTGTCGTGAGGTCGTCATCATAATCATATTGATCAGTGCACCAATAATGTTGAATTTTTCCGCAAAATTGTCCTTCTGGTTTTCACTATCTGTCGGCAATTTCTTGAATGATTGAAAAACAGGCGTCAAATTGGCAGGATCCAAAAATCAAAAAGTCACTGCTCAATCCTACGCTCATTATTCAAATCATATCAAGTTCAATTGAATTGAATACTGGCTGAATGAGCTCGTCGAGTTCGTTGTTGAATTCTTGCCATGCCAACGCAGTTCCAATATAATTTTATAAAGTAAAAAATCCAAAAGCAGCTGCTTGGTTAGTAACTGATAGTAATAAAAACAGTGATGTTGACGTCGTGCAAACGTTGATCAACCATCTGCTCACTGTTTTATTCAATTATTCAATCAGCTTACACTTAGAAATTGACTAACAATGAGCGAGCCGAGCCCATCGTCGTCGTCATCATTTCTTCGTTCTATTCACTGCTTAGAATTTTAAATTCAACTCGAATTCTCGATTCTTGAACTTAGAAACTAAACCAGAAGTTCAAAAAACGTCCTTTTCTTTTTCTTTCTTTCTTTTTTCATTTTGATTAACATTTGTCTGCTCCCTCGGTAATAATGCACCGTTGGCAGACATTTAATTTGCGACATGAATACCAACCGTTTCTTTTGAATGAGTGTGAATTTCCAGCACTCTTTTCACGCTAAAAATAAACTGAAAATGTTAGAGACTGCAAAATTCAGAATTTTTTGCTCAAAATGTATTTTTTGTTTGACGACGACGACGACGTCGTCGCTTAATTTTTGCGTGTGAACTGAAAGACAACAGCCTGAAAGGAGTGCGCTGTGTATGGTTTGCTGCGTGCACCAAGTAAATGAACACAGCAGCTTACCAAAAACAACTTGAAAACGGTGAAAATGAAAGATGAAAGCAAAGTCGTCGTCGTGTCGTCGTCGTCCGCGAAGTCGGAACGCATTTTTTTTTAATTGCGGACGCATGTCGATCGGTCAGCTGGGAATGAAACCCCCTTCAGTTGGCTACACAGCGCACTTATTTCAGGCTTTTGTCTTTCAGTTCACAGGCCAAAATTAAGCGACGACGTCGTCGTCGTTGTCGTCAATAAAAATGCATTTTGAGCTGTTGAATAAAAAAAATCTGAATTTCGCAGTTCTCCAACCCTTTGAGTTTATTTTTAACATGAAAAAGGTTCTGGAAATTTACACTCATTCAAAAGAAACACGTTTCAATAGATCCAGATCCACGAAAAAAGAAGGGTGCGGAGTGTGAGCAGCCTACCCTCGACCGACCAATCAGCTGATTCCACATTTTATGGAGTTCGACTGTAGAAGTCATCCAAATCGAAAAACATAGAGTACGTCGGTCAAAATGACCAAATAATGACATGTTGTACCTAAGCACACAAAAGAAGTTGGGAAAAAATTTCGTTTGAACTTTCAAAAAATTATGCCATAAATCGAATTTTCAGAGCAAAGTAGAAGAAGTTTCAATTTTTTTAAAATCCCGTAACCCTACTGTCACCTACCGATGTTTTGTTATCTTTGAGAAGCATAACATTTCAAGAAAAACGCCGAGGCTTACATAAGTTGCAAACTTGGTATCGTGATTTTTCCAACCAAAACAAAGTTTTCTGTGTATAACTGAATCGCATGTGCTTGTTGCATTTGATCCCCGGATCACAATGAGCTATTGGTGAGACTGAACGGTTGACTTACGAAGAACGGGAGGGTTATAATGTTGATTGAAAAACTGGAAATTTTGATTAAAGTCAAAAATGAAGAATAAGTCATTTTTGCTCTGTAGTAGACATAAATATTATGTAAACTTTCAAAGTCGTCAAGTTTTTTTGATTTTATCTTGACCAAAATTCAAAACATGCCGCTGTTTTCACTTGTTCTCGGTGTTTGCAATTCCGAACCGACCATTCATTTCGGAACTTTGGTGTTCCAGCAGTTTTTGGTTAGGATTTTACGTTTAGCAATACCCTCTGATTATTTTCTATTGATTTTTTAATCAAAAATACTTTTTACTTTTGATTATAAAAATAGTCCATCCATCCATACGATACACCTCGATCCCAACTAACATCAATTGCCTTTTTTTATATATATATATTTGAAGCACGCCCCCCACCGATTTCGGAAACCCGAAGGTACCAAACTCCGGTGGGATTGGGGAACGGACGGCTCACCATCCCGTGGAACCAATACCCTCGCTACGTGAGGGGGACAGCCTCTAAGCCCCGCTCTGTCCTGGGAGCACCAGTGATCTTAGCCCGATTTCGGTTTCGGTGGCCTGCGGTCGCTATATCCCCGTAGGGCAGCGAATCCGAAAGCTTTAGTTGAAAACCAGAGTAGTTATCATGCGGATGCGCGAGCGAGCGCAGCGAGCGGAGAGCGCATCACGCATAATATGAGCCGTTATACCCCAGCGCGCTTTTTTCAAATTTGCTCGCGGCCTCCAGCGAGCATAGTATAAGCCACAAACTTGGCTCTGTGCACACGAAACGAACACACCAAGTGGTGTTCTGAGTT
>JASANC010003883.1:0-13228 GCA_030248135.1 Theristus sp. LFF4_11
GAAAAAACTGGCAGCATACTATGGCATCAAAAGATACCTACAACCACATCACTCCAGCACAACCTTTCCGAAAACGAATGAACGTCTGCTGGCGCCAGGCATTTCTCATACAGACGTGTGCGTTTTTTGTCGCTTCGTTCTCGTTCATCACCTGAAACTCATGGGCGGTTTTTCTTCCTATACGGTATATTTGCGAAATAGTGAACCGAACTGTTGAAATCAACAATTGTTCACTAAACCCCACTGGTGAGTAGTCCCAAAAAAATGTGTTTTCCGTTTCTCACCTTCTGCCGTCACCACCAACGGCGGCGTGTGCTCGTCGTCTGAGAACGGATCCCAGGTTTCGCTGCTGTGCGTCGGTGAGTCGAGCACGTTGTACGGGCCGACCGAGCGAATCGTTGGATCGGAGTCTTCGAACTTCATTTGCAAAGCGTCGTGCTCCTGGTTATGTGGAGAAAGTCGACTTGTTCTGAGAGTCTCATGCACTCTCTTTCTTTAATACGACTTTAAAGAACATTTACTACTGTACTAACTTGGAGGAACTACTAGATTTACACAGGTAAATTTTATAAGATACTGGTTTTTGGAGTTGGTTATTTTAGTGTCACCATTTTATGACAAGTATGTCCATGAGTTTGCAGTATTTTTTCGCAGTTTTGCTACTGCTACGCGTCACACTACAAAAGTTACTACCAACTTATGCTAAACCTATAGTAGCCCATTTGACCACTGATTACTAATATCAATTTTTTTAAGTTCTGCGACTGAATGCGTGTGCAGACGTTTTTGAAAGAAAACTAGTTTCAATCTTTATGCGGTAATTCAAAGTTGCATAAGTGACTCGGCCCTATGTAGAGCACTCGAATCATTTTACCAATTTTAAATACCCGCGTCATCATGAAACTTTTTACATATCTATGCGCGCATTGAGTTGAGGGACAAAAATAAAAGATCATACTATGATTGCTGACCTGCCAGTACTGCTGGGCGCTGTACGGCCCGTGATGCGGTCGCTGCGGCCAGACGAGCCCCAACGCGGGCGCCACCAGCTGCCCGTTGATCTCGGTCACCGCGTACACCGGCGGCGACGGCGGCGTCGGATACTGGGCGCTGCTGCTGCTGGGCGTCGGCGAGCCGAGCGTCGGTTGATTCGCTGAAAAAGTTGGCAATGAAATGCTAAGTACAGGGTGTCCCAAAAAAACATAACAAAAGTAAATGGCTCGTGCGGCCGACTGGTTGCACGTGAAGCCGTGAAATCTGAAACACTTTTAGAAAAAAGGAACACATTTTGTGTGTCCAAATTTTATCCCGAAATTCCATTTGTTCAATAATACTTTAGCAGAAATGCGTAAAAACTCAAAAATCACCTAACTTCAGCATTTTGACTCAGGATAATCATCGTTGTCGTCATCGAGATTCACATATGACAGTGGCGCAGTTCATCTTTAGCTTCGTCTTCACTGATCTCATCAGATTTTCCCTCTCGACCCTTTAGTTTTACTTTTTTCAGCAGCCCAATGTCTTTTTCATTGTTCTCAATGATTGCCGACATTCGATGTTCGAAATTGATGAGCAATTCTGGTGCAGCGCCCGATCATCGTTGATTTTTTGCACACCACTGCGAATTTTGGTTTTCAAATTGTCGAAAATGTTGGGCGCCGAACGGTACACAATTTCCTTCAGGTGCTCCAAACCCATAAGTCAAGAGGAAAATTGAAACAAGTGCGCGAGTGGCTGTCGGCGTCGTTCGGTGACCGCTGGATCGGCCGCATGGGCAGAATTGAATGGCCCGAGAGGAGTCCAGACATGAAGCCTTTGACTTCTGCGTTTGGGGGCATCTGACGGATAATGCGGGACATTTTCGGCGCCCACCACTGCAGCGGTGTGAGAAAAAATCATCGATGATCGGGCGCTGCACCAGAAAGTGATCATCAGTTTCAAACATTGAATGTCGTCGTTCATTGAGAACAATGGAAAACACATTGAGCAGCCGAGAAACATGAAACTGAACGACCGTGAGCATGAACATGATGACATCAGTAAAGTTGAAGCTGACGATGAGCTTGTGCCACTGCCAGATGAGATTCTCGATGACGACAATGATGTTTATCTTGAGTCAAAAAACTGAATTTAGGTGATTTTTGAGCTTTTACGTATTTCTGCTGAAATGTTATTAAAAAAGTGGAATTTCGGGATGAAATTTGGACACACAAAATGTGTTCCTTTTTTCTAAAAGTGTTTCAAGATTTCACGGCTTCACGTGCAACCAGTCGAGCCATTTACTTTTGTTATGTTTTTTTGGGACACCCTGTACTGTAAAGTATTGCATATAAGGTCTCTTTGTGTAAATTTGAACATCAAATTTTTTTGAAAAAAGTGGAATTTTGTGTGGCAAACCTTATACGGAGGTCTTATAAAGCGAAGATTAGGAAGTCCAGGCCTTATAAACGGAGTAGGATTTTGACCAAGTCAAAATTTTGAATTTTTTAGTATGCCCGCCGTGTGACACTCCGCCCACTTTTGGGTGAGGGTCTAATAAGTGGGAAAAACCTGATAAGACTTTACGGTAATCATTGACGAACTATAAGAATTCAATAGAATTATGCGAACACAATCCGTTAGAATTGACAATTAAAAAGTTTGACCGCGTTTGAATACCGGTAATTTTTGTGGTGATTTAATTTTTTATGTAGCTCATTTCTAATGTCCTGGTTGAGATCGTGTCGTGTAGTTACAAAAAAAAACAAAAACAACAACAGTGATTGGCAGGACAAAGAACTTTGTCTCACCAGCTCCAGTCGTATCAATCGGTGGGTCATCATAGATCTCGGGCGTTTCGTACTCAGGGAACGTCGAGCGTTTCGTAATGGCGTCGTCGAGCGCTCGTCCACTTTTAAATCGAGACGGCGCAAGCGGCGTATACTGCTGATTGGTTGAAAAGCGACGCGGCCAGAAATGGTGATGGGCGTGTTTTCGTGGTGGTTGCTCTTTGTGTTGTTCGGAGATTTCGGAGATTTCACTTGCCTGGGATTGGAAAGAGGCTGTTTGTAGACTGTTTGTAAGAATCTGGTGCTACGCAGGCACTTGGTTTGAAGAAGACACAGAGACAGAGAAGACACCTTTCATAGACTTAAATGAGGTCAGCACTAACATAAACAAGCCAGAAAGGAGCGAATCAATGAGCTGTTGTAATTTAGTAAAAACCAGTAACAAAGGTGGATAACAAACAATGAAAATTCTCGGATCACTAGACAAAAAAAGAAATTTACCTCCATGTGCGGTTGGTACATTCCGGACTGTGCGTAGCCTGTCAATTCCGATTTGGGCACGTCGCTGCCACTGGATCGATGGTGTAAACCGCTGCTGCGGCTGCGATGGATGGTTTTCGAGTAGCCAAGTTTACTGTCGATAATCGGTAGTCGAGGAGGCTCATTCTTCAATGACGACGACAATTGGTGAATGCAACTTTTGCTGCTCGCGTGATTGGAGCTGTTGGTGTGTCGTAGGGCGGAGTGGCTCGATGATGATGACATGATTGCAGGGTTTTTCTTGGTTTCGAATCTTGTTTGGAATCTGTGTGTGATATGTATCAGTGGAAAGGGAATGGAAATTTGGTTTATGAAAATCGGACAGTGAGTCATTGCTTGGATAGAATGGAGCATTTATGTGGTTGAGCGGCTGAGTAGTGTAACTGATTGATTGAGTTTATAAAATACCCACCCCCCCCCAAATGAAGCCAATTACAGAGAAGTTGTGGAATACAAGATTCAAACGTATTTGCGACGCTCAAAAACTTTATTCCTAAAGCAGGTCAAGCTTAAAATCAGTCGGTAAAACGGTCCAAAATCGACATCTGACTAGGGATGGGCGCGGGACAGCCTATTTCTCAAAGTACGGACAAAATGCGGGACGGAACAGTCTCGTTCCCGTTCTGCAGACCCCTTGTCCCGCGCGGCCTGTCCCGGACTTATATTGGCTTGGCCCGCCCGCACACGTTCCGCAGCAGGGCTGTCTTGTCCCGCGTCTCCCTAGATATTTGCCGAACAAAAGGAGTACCGATACCACCGAAGCCAAAACGAACATCAAACGAGCTCACTAAACCAATTGCGTCGAACGATATCTGGATTCTGGACTTTGCTCATCGATCTTTGGCCTGAAAGTAGAAATTGTCAAAAAAAATCTGCCAAAAACAAAGTCCACACGAAATTCTAGGCAAAAAATCATAAAGTCACTTTCTGTGAAAAGTGTCTTCTTAAACGCATTTTCGGAAGAAAATACAAGCAAAAGTTAATTTTATGATTAACTGAAAAAATAATCCATTTCAGATTAAAAAGTCTTAAAAAAATAAAAAAAGTTCGGACAACCCTCTCCTAGTTCCCCGCGCCCATCCCTACTGCTGATCGTTTTTACAATGTAAAGTAAAAAAAAATCGTTGAACTTTCCAAAAAAATGTGTCAAAAAAAGGTTTTCAGAGCATATTAGGGAAAAAATATTCAAATTATTTGAAAAAACGGCATTTTTTTATTTAGACGTTTTTAAATTTTTGTTCAACATTAACAAACAATCCTATCCGTGCCGCAACCTTCTTACCTTACCCTTATCCAGTCCAGTGTCATGTCTTGAACAAAACAAGGCGATGCCGTAGTGCTGTAGCTGTCATTTGAGTCAATGAATCAGAATCTGGGCGTGCATCATTCCAGCAAAACAACTGTGCACTCGGCGTCTCCGTCTGCAATGGCAACCTCAGTTGATATCTCGCAGGTGGTGTGCCATTTTCGTTTTCGTTTTCGGCATCCATGCATTCAGAATTTGTTTTCATTTAATTCCATGTTCCATCGTCCAGTTTCGCACGCAGTGCATTTTGTTTGTTGCAGTTTCATTTCATCAAGTTGAGTAACAGTTCTTTCCGATTTGTGAAGTGACAGTGGATAAATGTCTTTCTAATGAAGTTGAAGTTAAAGAAATATCCATTTTTACAATTTTCAGCTTCAGTTCGCCACCGGTGCTTCGGCGGAGTCACCGACATTTTCTGAGTTGGAAGGCGACATCGCCGGCACGAATCAACGGCAGCGGCGGTTGCAAAGTGCACCGGATTATGACAGACAGTTTGATACGTTGGATGAGCCCGTTTGGGACACCGTGGTCAGTTGTTCTTTGAAATCTACCAAATTGAATTGAATCCGTTCTGTTGTATGGTTTCAATTCATTCTCAATTCTCAATTTATTTCAACATCAATTGTGGGATTTGGAAACTGTTTCTTGCTGTCGTTCGTTTCGAAAAGTGGATCATCCATCTGACATAATAACCACGCAGCAAAAGAAAACCTGTTTGCTTCTTTTTGGTCTGATTTTTCCATCTGTTCAGTTCAAGACCATTCGTCGATCTTTCTTTTAGAGACGAGACCTCCGCGCCGTCGCCCTCAAGTTCACGCACGTGCTGTACCCAAGCCGTGACGAGTCGCTGCTACGCGACTGGGACCTCTGGGGTCCGCTGTTCATCTGTGTTTTCATGTCCTTGTCAGTGGTCTTTCATGCTTTCGTTGATTCAAGTTCAGTTATAATAGTACGGTAAAGCCGAATCAATAAGGCGCTCCTTGTATTTATTCACCATTGAGGCCTGATTAGTCGCAGACTAGAAGTTGTCTTTTTCAAGAATTCCAAAATGTTTTCAAATCGTTTGTGTGCAATGGACGAAGAGCAGACTGGAATAGCACGAATGAATTTATCTATTTAAAGAACACGATTAGTTTGTGATACAATTTCTGAAAGTCTTTTCTTTCATTCAAATTTCTCTCGCTCATTGCAGCCTCAAAAAACATGCCTTGTTTACTCGGTCATTCCGCATGTTTTCATTTTTTTCTAAGTTTTCAGTGTTTCTGCAAGTTTTCAATTTCCTGTTTTCAGATTACTCCAAGGCAGCGCGCAAGGTCCCCAATTCACGGACGTGTTCACCATCACGTTTTTCGGTTCGTTTGTCGTGACGCTGAACATCAAGCTGCTTGGAGGCAAAATGTGAGTGGAATGGTTATTTGGAGAAGTTTCATCCTGAATTTTCTGGACATCTAAAAAGTTTCGTTGCGTTTGGGGACGCGGAAACGAAATCAGTTTCCTGCGTGAATGCGATGCGGCAATTCAAAATTGTCAGCCGATTCTATACATTATTACCGTGTCAAACTGAGCGTGCGTCTACAACTGACTACCCGCCTCCGCAATATTTGAGTAGCGGAATCAGAACGAACGAACGATGCCGAACTGAAGCGAGCGATTTTACAGAGAGAAGCCTGCATCAACCAATCATAGTTGTTCCAGAGCCGAGGGGTTGGGGGGCCGATATAGATAGCTGGAGCGAAGTTTCCAGATAGATAGATAGCTGGAAAATTTTGGGGGGTGGGTCGGGGGGGGGGCATGTGACTTTGGGGGGGGGGGGGGCGGGCAAAATTTTGAAATTTGATAGATAGATAGCTAAAACGCTAAAAAGCTATAAAAACAGCAAAATAATGCTAAAAATACACTAAAAATCAAGTATAAACGCGTATTTAACCTAAAATTAGCGAAATTTTCAAGAATTACGAGCAAAAATGGTCAATTTTGGTCAAAAATTGACTCATTTTATGTATTCGAAGACAAAAATTTTCAGATAAACAGCTGGTTCAGAAATTTTTTTTGATAGATAATAGCTGAGCCGAAAAAACCTGTCTGATAGAGATAGATTCGAAAATTTTTGGGTGGGGCGCCTCCCCCCCCCCCAGCTCCCCCCCTAGAACAACTATGCAACCAATCAGCTAGTTGGATATGTCATAGAGCTAGCGTGTCCGTCCACTTGCAGTTCACTGTTCCAATCGCTGTGCGTGCTCGGCTACTGTCTGCTGCCGCCCTGTACCGCTGCGTTCGTGTGTCGTCTGTTGGTCGCCATCGGACGACGCAGCTCGCTGCTGTTCGTCGTGCGACTTGCCGTCACAGTGTTGGGCTTCTGTTGGGCGACGTTCGGTGCGTGAATTGGCATTAAAAACACCAAAGACACCCAATTCAAGCATCTTGACGTACAGTCGAACTCTAGGGAATCAGCTGATTGGTTGGTGATCATGCGTGATGCATACATTCGGTGCAGACCAGACTCCGCCACCCCACGGCAATTCCTGCACAGAATCGCACGAATGCCTGCCTGCACCAATCGAGCAGGTGATTCCCTATAAGTTAGAGTTCAATTGTATGCGGTTGAACGCGTAAATTGTAGGCAGTCAGCTGATTGGTTATTCGGCTTTTCGGAACTCGAATTCATTTTATTATGACAAGAAATCCGTCCAATCAGTGCGTTGTTTCGCATCATTTTCTCTTCTTTTCTTGCAGCATCAACAGCGTTCCTATCGAGCGTGCACCCGGCGCGACGTAAAGCGCTCGTGATATATCCGATATTTTTATTCTATTTCGTGATTAGCTGGATGGTGGCGTCACATTCATGAGTGATCGATCGTTCACAATTGAACACTGTCACACACGTTCGAATGGTGGCTGCTGATTGGCTGTCTGTTTTATCGTGTCGTCTGGTCGATCGCTCGCAGCTGCATGGGGTTAGCCGATTCGCGTCGCAACCTTTGGTCTCGCAATGCGTTCGATTTGGCAAACTTTTTTTTCACCGTACGAAAGCAGTATTGGCTTTGTACGTGTCCTTTTGTGCTGTGGGCTTCCCGGTTGTTACTAAAGTGCGTTTGTTTGAACCTGTCTGTACCTGTCATTTTTTTCGCAAAAAACATTGAATTGAAATTGTAAAAATGAACGAATAGGGCGGGATTGGTTGAAATCAAACACCCCAAACACTCCCACACACCCACATGTGACCAAATATGTTTTCTGGCTACTGAGACAACGTTTTGTCTTCTTTCGCGAACTCCATATTCTGCGAAAATAAATGACAGGTTTGAACAAACATGCTGTACGTAAATTTCACTCGTAATATTGAACCGTTTTGGTAGTAATTTCTGCCAGGGGTTATGGATGGTAGTTGCGGTTGGTTATTCGGTAGCCCATGCATGTTTTGCTTGGAGTACGATTTTCACCATGGGTTCTATTTGTGATATCCGAGTTTTTATGTCTCGCTCGTTTTGTTGTGGTTCGTGGTTTTGTTTGTTTATGATTTGTGCCTTTTGTGTGATCTGTTTTTTTGTCTGCGACTGCGTTTTATTGCAACTGTCATTTGATTTTGGTCTGTTCGTTTTCGTCTGTTTTGATTTTCTGGCATTCTGCTGAGAAATAAAAAATCAGAAATTCACCATTTGAATTGAAATTCTCATCTTTTTGTTGGTCACTGGATGGTTTAACTGCCATCTATTCCCATTTCATTCAACATTCATATAGTAAACGACAAAAAATCATGTCGGTGGATCTGGTTTTCAGAATCCGTTAATTTATAATAATTACTTTTTAATCACACGCGGGTTGTAAAATGACGAACGAGTAAAATTGACATGCAAAAGTGACGAAACGATCAAACCCATTTTAGATTTGGTTTACCATTTTTTGGTTTTCAATTGTCACATACATGTACAGAGAATATCTACGAAGATCGGCTGAAAAACTACCCCAGGGAGCCGAGATCGTTTGGTCGTGCGTTCATTGGTGGTTGTGCTGGTGGATTTGAATGCCGAACAATGATTGGCTGTTGATCAAAGAGCACGACGGAACTGTAATATTCGAAACCGCCGGGTGACCAGTGTGAAATTGTTCATTCATTTCATAGTCGCCGGAGACTTCATTGACAGTTTGTTGAGTTTGCTCGAAAGGGAGTCTCCATTGTCGGCATCTCACCAGTGCCGTTGCCTAAATTCAGTTGAAAAACTGATTGGCGCATCATGGTGGTTTGATCAAACTGCATTTTTATTCATACTATCAAGACAAACGCCCGAAATGGTGCTATTACTGTCCTTTGTTGTTCCTCCGAACGGACAGTCGCTTAGGCTATGCTTCTAGACTATACACCCCTCGGCAGGGCTCGATCACCCCCCCCCCTCCGAACGCACAGACGGACAAAAGTCCAACGCGCTCCTCGAGAGGCGACGACGTGGGTGACCGTATGAGTCTAAAACTGACAGAAAAAGCCAGCCCCACCTGGTCATAAAAAATTTTAATCTCAACATGAAGAATTGAAAATTCCGATATGGAAAAATGTAACCCGAACCGTCGACAGCGGCACTGCCGTTGACCGGCAACTGGTAGGAGGCGCGCATGTGTCGTTGCCGACGCTGCCAGCGAGCGCTGCACAGCGTC
The DNA here is from genome assembly GCA_030248135.1 of Theristus sp. LFF4_11. Lineage (NCBI taxonomy): Eukaryota > Metazoa > Nematoda > Chromadorea > Monhysterida > Xyalidae > Theristus > Theristus sp. LFF4_11. Next base: position 9,262 of record JASANC010003883.1, read on the forward strand.
AACGCCAACGCCATTGCCAGCAGCACGCACAGTGCGAGCGTCACGAAGAATGCCGCCCGATAGTAGAGATGCTCGGCGAGGCACGACGCCGCGCGCGAATCGGTACAAACGTAGTCGACGCTGAGTGTCACGGCCTCGATCGTCGGGATCACCTTCGTCCAGAACGTGTACGCCTCGGTGAAGAAGTCGCGCAGCGACGGCGTCTCGTCGATGTGCAACGACTGGCCGCAGTCGGTCGAGTACGGCGGCCAGTCGACGTTCGCGATCGTTGGTGCGCTGGAATTTTTGTCTTTTTTCGTTCTCGAGTAATACTCTTATTGTATAAGCGTATCATGCTTTGAGCATTGTCTGTGACTGATTATTGTTTTTTAGTCTTATGTTTTTCTTTTTCTGTCTCTCAAACTTGTATGATCAACGAGCGGAATGGACTGAGGTTGAATCTTCGGATATGTTGATGTAGCTTTAACTCATGAATCAACAGGCGTTTCAAAGCAGAACTAATACATAATTATTAGCTTTCTGGCGTGTTAGCTTTTTCTCTCAGCAAAATTTCAGACACAGCAAAAAACCCACCCGTCTTTGACAAACGACGCCACGGAATCCGACAGCAAGTCGGTGATGTACAGGTCGGTTGATGTCCAGTTCAACTCGACGCCCTGCGGATCAACCACGGACGTGTTTTGAAACATGAACACCATGTCGTAGCCATGCGCAGCGCCCACTGAAGATGAATGCATATTGTCTCTGCACAGATCTGGTCCGGTTTATCAATGGTTTCTCTTTTGTTTTTAAACAATAAATGTCAGGCTATTTATTGACGTTTACCGTCAGTTGTGTGCCTTCAGTTTTAAAAAAAGACCAGCAAATCCAGATGTTTATTATCAAGTTTTCTGTGTCTGTGTGATCGATCACAAACAATGAAGGCCAGTATGCATCCAGACACCTCACCATTGACCATTTTGTATTCCATAAGTTTCTCTTTCATGTAGTCGTTGCTGAAATCAAACTGATACGTGTAGGTCGGCTGACCGGCGCGCGCGTATTCAGTCGCTTCGACAACGGCCGACGTGACGAAGTTTTGATCCGAGACAATCTTGAACGGAAATGTGTGCGTGTCTTTTTGAGAATTTTGTCTTTTCGATTGATTTCAAGTTGGCTTAGTATTTGTACAGTCGGTTTGACTAACTTGCCTCGCCTTGAGTTTTGATTTGTCGCATTTAAAAGATTTTCATTCACTTGTAATTTCGGTTTTCATTTCAAATGCAATCACATTACCTCGACCAGAGTTCGGTCGTAGCTTTGGTTCTCCCATACCGGTTTTCGTTCGATGTACTCAATGAATACTGCCTCTTTCACCTGCGTCATGAAAGTAACGTGGATGGATTGGTGTGCTTGACAAAATGTCGTTTGAAATAACCGCGTGAAATGGTTTTTTTATTGAACTCATCCATTCTGTTTGGTTGCACCTGTTCTTTGTTTTTGTAGATCACGCGCGGCACAACATACTCCAAGTTGGTCAGATCAAGCGCGTCTAAGTCGCTCTCGTTTGCGTGCGCTGCTAAAATAAGATGAATGAAGCAATGAATCATGATCAACGATTATGACGAAGGTTATTGTTTAAAAATGTAAAGAATCGCTAAATAAAGCGAACACTTACAAACGAACAACAGCCACATGACATAGGCAATACATTCGCCGGAAGTGACGCCAATCATCGCCGGCATCCGAATACCATTCGCCATGATCTCTTCAGGGTAGTCCGGTATGATGCTCGCCGCGCCGCGGGCGCCGTCCATGACCGGCGTGAAATAGGTGTGCGCCAAGAAGGGGTGGTTGTAGTTCTGCAAAGAGTTGGGCACGTCATTGTTGTTGTTGCTGTTTTGGTGTTCTATGGACGGCCAAAAGTTGTCAGGATTGACAGCTTTAAAAACAAATAGAATACGCTGGCTCTGAGACAGTTCTGAGTAGCTTGATTGGTGCTGTTGGACAACACAGTCCTTAATGCCAACCAACCGATGGCGCTGTTTTTGTCCTTGACTCCACGAATTCAATGTCGTTTGCACCGAGCGCTCGCCAGGCAGCAAGCCAGTCGTTCATGTTTGTGTCCTGTATCCATAAAAAGTAATGTTTGCAATATTACATATTACAAAAGCGTTTTTTTAGGATCGTGACAGAACAAAAACAACCTTCAGGCATTTTTTCGCCGCTGCCGTGTCCGTCTGGTTGCAGTCGAGTTCGTTCATGAACAGGCGCGAATTCAAATTTGTGTTCATCGTTCGCACGGCCCACGGCGCCAACATTGAGCCACTCCTGATGATCACTCGATGGAAAAGACCTGCAGTGGTTTTGACTTTTGAACCGTGTGGTACCGTATTACCCCCATTAAACCCCCCCCCACCATTAATCCCCCCCCACCAATAAACCCCCACCCCCGACCAGTTTCCGAATAATCCCCCCCACAAATAATCCCCCATGGGGGATTATTGGAGACCTGTTTGAAACACATACCCAGCGAATTCAGTGGCTGGTTGCAGTGAAAATGATGTAATTGTGCTACCAAAGGCCCCAAATGGGTGAGTTAGTATTAATTTCATTACAAAAGGCTGTTATAAAAGGAAATTTCTATGTAGAGTAGAAGTTTCTGCGACTTTCTTGCCTGCCATGCAATGTATTTTTGCCATTTTTCAACAAACCCCCACCCCTAGAATTTTTTTGTAAATAAACCCCCCCCCCACCAATAATCCCCCCCCCCACCAATAAACCCCCACCCCTAAAAGTCGCTGACGTATTAATCCCCCATGGGGGTTTATTGGGGGTAATACGGTATTATGTTCTATATCATTGACAGTTTTCTTTGTGCTCGACGCTTATCGTTCACGTTTTGAGAGCGTAGCTAACCGGTTTGCTGACCTTTTGTTTTTTCGGATACCGCAAGAATGCTGGCGCTGGCCGCACCGGCACTCTCGCCGCCAACTGCCACTGTGTTGACGTCCAGGTCGAAATTTGCGCCATTCTCCTGGATCCACTGCAAGGCAGCGATCTGATCTTCTAAGCCGTAGTTGCCCGGCAGGTCTTCGTTCAGGGCTGACATGAAACCTGTAGAATTGAATGAATGTGCTCAGTGGTACATGATACATTGTATGTAGATAATATAACTACCGTATTACCCCCAATAAACCCCCATGGGGGATTAATACGTCAGCGACTTTTAGGGGTGGGGGTTTATTGGTGGGGGGGATTATTGGTGGGGGGGTTTATTATACAAAAATTTCTAGGGGTGGGGTTTTGTTGAAAAATGGCAAAAATACCTTGCATGGCAGGCAAGAAAGTTGCAGAAACTTCTACTTTTCACAGAGATTTCCTTTTGTAACAGCCTTTTGTAATGAAATTACCATTAACTCATCCATTTGGGGCCTTTGGTAGCACAATTTCACCAATGTCACTGCATTCAGCCACTGAATTCGCTGGGTATGTGTTTCAAACAGGTTTCCAATTAACCCCCATGGGGGATTATTTGTGGGGGGGGATTATTTGGAAACTGGTCGGGGGGGTGGGGGTTTATTGGTGGGGGGGGGGATTAATGGTGGGGGGGGGGTTTAATGGGGGTAATACGGTAGCATATGTATTGTTGTGAACATTTACCGTAGCTGGTAAAGATAACAAGATTAACAGCGGCCATTATATGTCCTGTAAAAAAATTAAAATAACAGCCGATGAAAGCGCACTGGTCGATATCTGTGACTGGCATTACTATTGTGGATTTATTCAAACGTGTCCGGACTAACGTGACGTCATTTTATTTAAAAACGCCGTTTGTCAAAGTACAGGCACCAAAATTTCAGTTTGGTGTGACTGATTCGACATTCACCATTTGTTTACGGGAAGAAATCGGCTAAACGGATAGTCTGGTTTGCTGTGAATGACAAGCGCATGTTTTGTGGCACATGACGTCATTTCAGTGGGACAC
>JASANC010003884.1:0-10168 GCA_030248135.1 Theristus sp. LFF4_11
AAAAAATCTGTTTTTGGGATAAGCAACTTGTTTTCAACGTTACAATCCACAATGACCAAGTAAAAACAGAAACAAAATCAAACAAATTGGAAAACACAACAGACCACGAACGCGAATCCCTTGCCCTCGATGACGTCCGCCGACGAGACGGTGCCATACTTCTCGAACAGATCGTGCAGTTCGTCGCCGGTGACACCGTGCGATAAACCGCCGACGAAAATCTTCACCATCACTCGAATTCAAATTTTTTTTGTAAAAATAAATTAAATTTAGAAGACAACAGAGATCGGCTGAAATTGAGGAATGACATGACAAGAAACATGAACCATACAATATTGAATTGATGCAATTTGATCGACTCATCACACTCGAGCAATGGAAAAATGTTTGCACTCTGTTCTGTGCTCGCAAACAGAGATACAATCGAACTGATCAAAATGGACGTCAAATAAATCTGACACGAACGAAACAGCAAATGGAACAAAGATAGAGAGAAGGATGCAGGTGCGCGGGACAAAGCTTTATAGCAGCCAGCCACTACTCTACCAACTCTGACAACAACAACACTAAACTGCTGAATGACCGATTCCTGTGGTGACGCTGATTTGCCAAATTTGATGTTTCACTAACTACGGTGGACAAGAGTTTGTGTGGGGTAACCATTCTGTGCCGACATGCAGAGAATGCGCCTAGGCCTTCCGGATGACGATAAAATAATGCACACGCTTGAACCAGATTGATCGCAAACAGAGAACTATGCGATTTATGCGAATCATGGCAACTGCACGCACATGTAAGTCCGTCTCAGCATCGAGTTTCCAATAAGCTAGCGCACCGTTGGAGTTTTTTGGATAGATAATAGCTGAGCCGAAAAATCTTCTCTGATAGAGACAGATTCCAAAATTTTCGAGGAGGGGTGGCCCTCCGCCTAGCCCCCGTGGAACAACGATGTCAAACAAACCAACCCATCCAACGGGAAAAGCAAGCCAGGCTTACACAGAATGCATGCATCACCACGTGTGCACCAATCAATCAGCTAATTATATAGAAATTCAAGTTTTGAAAAAATCAGCTTACTGAAAACTTACCGACATTGCTGTCCTTGTGTGGAGAACAAAATCTTGAACAGTTGTGGAGAACAAAATCTTGAACAGTTGAACGACAAATCAATTCATACTGAACTTGAAGAAACTGGACAATAATCATATAAAGACACGCACAAAAAAAAACAAAATTATCAAAATAAAACAAAAATCTCATCTGCTTCAAAAACACTCGTTTGTTCGGTGTCGTCATGCTCATGCCATGCACAGACACCACAATTTTAAAATTCATCCCTCTTATGGAATAATGAACTAAATGAACACACACATAAACTTGCAATGTTGCAAAGGTTCGCCGCGGGCGCCAGTTTGATTTGGTTGAAGAAAAAGAAAACTCTGTCGCCTGGGAAAAGGGGGAAACTCTCGTCTCGTCGTCGTCCTACTTTCCTTTCCTTCCCTAATTCTCTTTTGTTCCGTGTTCTGTATAAAAACACCGCAGCGGTGAAAACACCGCACCGATGAAAACACGCACGGTGAAAACACCGCACCGATGAAAACACCGCACGGTGTGATTTATGGAACGGGTTGGGTCGGCATGAATATAGGGTGTTGTACCAACAGATTTTATGCCGTTAATAAAGTTTTTTTTTGTTTTTCGTGGTTGTGACCATTCTTTTGATAACGTAACACATAACGTCGCCCAGATCACGATTTCCTCAACCGATTTCGACGATCGATGGCTCAATCAACTCAGCAGAGCATCCGGAACACGACGATGTGTCGATTGTGGTTGGTTTTGGTTTTATTTAACATTGGTCGTTGTGCAATAAAAAATTTACGAAAAAACAAAACACCAAATTATTGTGATTTGGATTTTTTTCGATTTTCAGAAAACCGTGAAAACCAACCACAAACGAGGCATCATCGTCTTCCGGGTACTCCGCTGAGTTGATTGATGTGTTGATGAGCCGATTTGACTGACGGAATCGCCGGCCAGGTCGATTTGAAAATTTCAACCATTTACACAGTGAAGATAGGCAAAAGTGTCAAATTTTCAAATTGACCTGGCCGGCGATTCCGCCGGCCGAATCGGCCGATCAGCGTCTTAATTGGAAGCTCGGGACGTTCGGAATACGATGCAAACTCATTGGCGGCCGGTCCAGCAAACAGGCAACTGTTATTTCAAGTCAATAAAAAATTTTTGAAAAACGACAAAACACGTAAAAACGTGTGTTGTCAGTTTTTCAATAGTTCAAAAAATTTCAAAAAATTTAACACACCGACCGCAAATGCAATCTGCACATGTAGAGGGCATCCTGGCGAGTTGATTGATGTCTTGATCAACCGATTTGACTGACGGAATCGCCGGCCAGGTCGATTTGAAAATTTCAACCATTTACACAGTGAAGATAGGCAAAAGTGTCAAATTTTAAAATTGACCTGGCCGGCGATTCCGCCGGCCGAATCGACCGATCAGCGTCTTAATCGGAAGCTCGGGACGTTCGGAATACGATGCAAACTCATTTGCGGCCGGTCCAGCAAACAGGCAACTGTTATTTCAAGTCAATAAAAAAAATTGTGAAAAACGACAAAACACGTAAAAACGTGTGTTGTCAGTTTTTCAACAGTTCGAAAAATTTCAAAAAATTTAACCCACCGACCGCAAATGCAATCTGCACATGTATAGGGCATCCTGGCGAGTTGATTGATGTCTTGATCAGCCGATTTGACCGACGGAATCGCCGGCCAGGTCGATTTGAAAATTTCAACCATTTACACAGTGAAGATTACTACTTTTACTTTTACTACATTTACTAAGCCTAAGCCTAAGCCTAAGCCTAAGCCTAAGCCTAAGCCTAAGCCTAAGCCTAAGCCTAAGCCTAAGCCTAAGCCTAAGCCTAAGCCTAAGCCTAAGCCTAAGCCTAAGCCTAAGCCTAAGCCTAAGCCTAAGCCTAAGCCTAAGCCTAAGCCTAAGCCTAAGCCTAAGCCTAAGCCTAAGCCTAAGCCTAAGCCTAAGCCTAAGCCTAAGCCTAAGCCTAAGCCTAAGCCTAAGCCTAAGCCTAAGCCTAAGCCTAAGCCTAAGCCTAAGCCTAAGCCTAAGCCTAAGCCTAAGCCTAAGCCTAAGCCTAAGCCTAAGCCTAAGCCTAAGCCTAAGCCTAAGCCTAAGCCTAAGCCTAAGCCTAAGCCTAAGCCTAAGCCTAAGCCTAAGCCTAAGCCTAAGCCTAAGCCTAAGCCTAAGCCTAAGCCTAAGCCTAAGCCTAAGCCTAAGCCTAAGCCTAAGCCTAAGCCTAAGCCTAAGCCTAAGCCTAAGCCTAAGCCTAAGCCTAAGCCTAAGCCTAAGCCTAAGCCTAAGCCTAAGCCTAAGCCTAAGCCTAAGCCTAAGCCTAAGCCTAAGCCTAAGCCTAAGCCTAAAACCTAAGCCTAAGCCTAAGCCTAAGCCTAAGCCTAAGCCTAAGCCTAAGCCTAAGCCTAAGCCTAAGCCTAAGCCTAAGCCTAAGCCTAAGCCTAAGCCTAAGCCTAAGCCTAAGCCTAAGCCTAAGCCTAAGCCTAAGCCTAAGCCTAAGCCTAAGCCTAAGCCTAAGCCTAAGCCTAAGCCTAAGCCTAAGCCTAAGCCTAAGCCTAAGCCTAAGCCTAAGCCTAAGCCTAAGCCTAAGCCTAAGCCTAAGCCTAAGCCTAAGCCTAAGCCTAAGCCTAAGCCTAAGCCTAAGCCTAAGCCTAAGCCTAAGCCTAAGCCTAAGCCTAAGCCTAAGCCTAAGCCTAAGCCTAAGCCTAAGCCTAAGCCTAAGCCTAAGCCTAAGCCTAAGCCTAAGCCTAGGCCAACAGCCTTTTGCAATGAAATTACCATTAACTCATCCCTTTGGGGTCTTTGGTAGCACAATTTCACCAATGTCACTGCATTCAGCCACTGAATTCGCTGGGTATGTGTTTCAAACAGTTTCCAATTAACCCCCATGGGGGATTAATTGTGGGGGGGGGGTGATTCGGAAACTGGTCGGGGGGTGGGGGGATTAATGGTGTGGGGGGTTTAATGGGGGTAATACGGTATATTTTTAAGACATCAACAAATCAACCGCCGTGTTTCTGCGATTCCCAGAGTTTACCGCGATTAGTTTACCTTTCCCGTGGCAAAGTTCTGCGTTGCTCAGAACAACAAAATTTCCAAGCATGAGAAACGAAAAGGAAAATTGTGTTTTTCGTTTGTGCATATGCGAATAAAAAGTGCAAAAACGTGTATTGTGTCATTAGTGAACAAAAAAACAGTCGCCGAAAAAGAACAACCACAACGACCACAGTAAGAGAAGGCGACACGGGATTGCTCTGGCGACAAAATGTCGCGGCAATTTGCTACGCACGGGAAAGCGCGGGCTTGTTTTTTTGCGCATGCGCGGGTAGTGTCGTTGTTTTTTTGCAATATTTGATGTTTATCAGATATAAAGTTACTCAGTGAAGCATCCATCCATCAGAAATACTGATTCTAATCACTGGCAGAATACCTCGACCATGCACTGCCTGTCTTGTTCTTTCGTTCTTGTCTGGCCAAAAAGTAAACAACGAAAAAAACGCGTTCCAATATTCACGATCATGATACAGTCTTGTTTATCGAACGTGTCAGTGGCACTGTCCGCTTTTTTTCTGACGGTTGTACCACTCTGAATTTATTTTGCGAGTGGTCTAAAACGCTAATTCTAGAGTTTTTCATGTCGCTAAGTCGTCTGTGGAAACGAAAAACTTGTGTCTTTTTTTGGGTGGCCTGAATGATCGAAACTCGATCCGTTGTTGCCATTGTCAAACGGCGGTATTTTTTCATCCATAATAAATCGTAATGTGAAGCATCACGATCGCAGCCATGTGTGACAAAACCGAGAAAAACTTCTCGTTTTTCGATTCAGACACCGTCGAACCACGCTTGTTATCATCCATCTTGCTGAAAAGTCAATTGTATAAGTTATAAATTTTACTTTCTCAAGAGACACTGAAATTTGCGGTGGCGGGGACACACGCACGCAGCACGTAGCGGACACTTGACTGGTGCGGTAACGTTGCGCTCAAGTGGTGCGCACTACACACGCATGTCTTCGCGCTCATATTTCACATATGCCCTATGCTGCTCAAGAATCGCATGCATACCGCACTTATCGAAAGCGCGTTTTCCATTAAGCATTCGTGTTCTCTGAAAAGCATTCTGGCATTCTCGAATTTTCTAGTTTTGCGTGACGCTAAATGACTTTTTTCTTACGTTTTACGTGCACACGGGTTTTTATGCTACGTTTCTCGATGGACACGCCGAAGAAAGGTCTTGAGAAATAGAGCCACGCCCAATTCGATTGCATGATTTTCGCTATATAATGAAGCCTGAAGCACCTGCTCGATCAAGCGATTCGTACACTCAATCATATCAGTAGTGTGGAAATCAGGAGAAAATCAGGAAACGTACATACGGAACAACGCAAGAGTCAAGCCCACAAAACGAATCATAATTCGAATCCCCTTGAGGCGGAGTACACAACACACAAGTCAAGTGTCACCTGTTCCATTGTCATTCCAATGCGCGGTGCCTCTGTGCCTTTCGGTCGATTATTTGCCTCAACTTCCTGAACTGCCCTTTTTATAAAACATTGGTAAAAAATTTGCTGATTATGTTTTCTTGTGGTGTGTGTCTGTCTTTGAGATGAATTTTTAGTTATTTTCATGTTTTAGTTGACTACTGCTGCATCTGTGGCGTGTGTCTTCTCCGCCTGTCTTTCGGTGGTTTCCTTCCCTTCCTTCTTCACTTATGATCGGTCAAAGTGTTGACCTTCAATGTGTTTTTCTATAGCAATTTAGTTTACTGATTTTCTGCATCGCGCGGCTGGCGCAACGTTTTTTTTGTCTCGCCTGACCTGAGTTCCTCTGCACGTACACCGTTTCCTGATGTTTATTTTCCCATGATTTTCACATTATTTATGCAGTGTAATCTTGTTTTTGAGGTTTCTAAGAAGTTTCTTTTGATGCTGCTATTTTTCAATCGCTTCCTTTTGTTGTCTTTTCACTGTGGGGGCATTGGAATGTTGCTGAAACGTGGAATTGAGAAGAGTTTCAGTTATTGTGGAAGCACCTCTACAGGTGTCCCCATCCCCAGCATTGTCGCTAAATAACGGCGTGTGGTGCAAAATGTGGATTTATGCTCACATTCTGTCCATCTTTCATGTACTTTCTTTTGTATGTAAATACTGAAAGTTTTAAAGTTTTGGATAACCGGAACAGCGAAAACTCTAAATTATATTTCAGCAACGTCCTTTTTATTGAGAAATCTTTCTTTTGTCGGTTTGTACGCACGTGTTGCACTTTTTCATCGCAAACTTTATGTGTGATTCAAAAATCCGCATGAACGACAAAATTGCAGCCCATTTACCAGACTCGTTTTCACCTCTGTTGCACTTGCTAAACTGCACTTGATTATTACTGAAAGACCACATGGCATTGCACTTCATTGGACGTCCCAGTCCGAAACCAAGATAATTTCCCCTTTCTTAGAGCAGAAAGATCTTCTTGCAAAATTGTTGATAGCAAAATCGGTTTTTCCATTTCTTGCACAACACCATTTTGCCCAATGCAAAACGTTTCATCTCGAAAGTTTCACCTCGAAAATAGATTAATACGCGATTTTCGGCGTAATGATTCGTCGATATAAACGGCAGAATAAAGTTGTCGTTTGCGATTTTGCGTCACAAAAATCAAATTGCACACTGCGTGATTTTGTCCATAATCACCGTGTGCTGAGCGAGCACATGCAGGTCACACCACACAACCGCAGCAGCATTGCACTCAACTTAAAAAAAAAAACGTTTTTGAAAAATCCATTATTAAGTTTTTATTTCATAATCATACGGATTTTTGAGCGCTGTAGTGCGAAAAGAGATGGGAAATATGACGAAAAAATGTGTGGAGGCAATGACAGAGAGACACGCATACGCGTGGACGGTCGAGTCGAGCGAGACCCCTGTGATTTCGCAGTTGTTGCATGCATGCGCTCCGTTGTGTGGTGCACCTCAGTTTGAAAAACACGAATAAAAAGTACGTTTGGTCACCGTTTTTGAACGGATGTCGTGTTGTTGATTTTTGACTGCGAATTCGCGCGCGCTCGCGGACGAAGTCAATAACATTGGGAAGAATCGAGCAGAAATGCGGAATAAACCGATAAATGCTGCACATGTTGCCCTTTTTAGTGATATATTTACAGTTGAAAACGGACTTCAGTGTGCACTAAATTATGTTTTGTTATATGCAGTGGAAACGGCGCAAAAATCGTCCACACGTACACACACAGAGGGCAGTATGAATGTTGTTTTTCATGGTCACTGCTCGTTTTGAACTCGTTTACTTTGAATGTGCTGCATAACGTTGCAGTGTTTTGCCTTTTGCCATTGACACTGGCTGCAGCATACCGCAATCAGCGACCGTCTTTCTCCGTTAGACACCATGAAGCAGTTGCACTTTTTATGATCATGATCTGTCTTTCGCGCAATGTAAACTCGTATGCATTTCTTGATTTTCGTGTTGATTATTCTGATGATTGTCTGGAACCAATCAGCGAACGTTCCGTTCAAATGCAGCCAATAAGCAGCCACTTATGTTTTTACAAAAAGTGATTGCGCGCCTAATTGCGCCTGTCATATAAGTCGACTAATTTGCGCAACTTTCATTTACGACCCCACGCATCAATGACAAAGTGCATCATCATCAACATTATTACGCAGATACTGTCTCTGATTCGCAATAATATGCGAATTCCTCTGCATGTCGATGTTTGTTTTTCACCCGCGCGTGTGTATTTATTCGTGATTCACAGAGTTTTTGACTGTCAGTTTGTCTGGAGTGGAAAATCAAGAATAATTATCTCAAGCAGTGCTGTTTGCATTGTCGTCAATCATCAAGCGCTGCAAACTGTCCAAATGTTGGTGGCTTTGCTGAAGTTCGCTGCAGAAAAACTCACGGACACACTTAAAGCACCTGCTGCAAAATGACCAACTGTCCGTTAGACCACCCACATCGAATTGAAACGTGACAAAATGTACACCTGTTGCTATCTTCCCGCGTCAGAGTATCTTTCCACCGTATAAATTGTGTCGTCTCTAAAGTCCAGTTTCATTCAGTTTTGTTGTTCTTTTTTCTCAAAACCCGTGCGCTGCTGTTTATCAATGGCTCGCTTCATCTCTGTGTTGCCACTTTACGTTTCCATTGTTTGTCGTTGCGTTTCGGTCTAACGCTTTTTTTCGGGTGGCCAAACAGAAAAGTTTGTTTTGTTCAGCTATAACAATAGCTATAGCTACAATAATTGTGCAAAGAATGGTGTGTTTAAGGCGTTATTCGATACATTTTCAGAGTGACGTTCGTCGTCGCGATCTCTTCGATCGTAGTCACGGCCTCCTCCTGAATACAAAAAAAGTAACGTTTACAAGTGAAACGCAGGCCTTGACAAGAAACGAAGTTTAGAAACGAAATACGAAATAGGAAGACAGGTCCCACTCCCACCTGTTTCTCATCTCAGAATTACTGAAAGCCTGTGTGTTTCGGGTGTTCTATCTAAGTAACGGAAGAACGTTTAAGAAAAGTTCAAGTACAGAAAGTTTACCACTCACTTCACCTAAACCAGTAAAGCTTATTGGTCTCAAGGTCGAACTGAAGCTGATTGGCTGTTTGTTCTCTGATCCGACCAATCAGTGAGCTTGATCAGAGAGCTATCACACCAATCCAATACATATCAGAAATAACAAAAAGGCGAAAGGCAGAATAACTAGCGCGGTCATATCCACCACCTCCATAATCGCGGCCACCGCCGCCACCATATCCACCGCCTCCTCGGTAGCCACCTCCACCGCCGCCACCGCGGTATCCACCACCGCCACGACCGCCACCGTCGCTGCAAACAAACACAGTGAAACGAAATCGCGCAGCTCGCTAGGTTCCAGTACAACGCATGCGGATTGACTGCGTGTTGGATTGTGTCAACCAATCAGCATTTGCAATTCAAAAATCGGCAACCAATCAGCCAGTCACTCAACTCAACAGTGAAAATGTGTATAACCGCCTTGTTGGTTTCATTTGACTAAGGCTATCAGATTAGACACACACTTCTGTCCGCCACTGAACAGCCCAACCAAAAACAGCGTACGTATTTGATCTTCCAACAGCGAAACATCCCATTCCAACTTGCTGCAACAACCGACCGATATCCGCCGCCACCCCTGTAGCCACCGCCGCCGCCGCCACGTCGATCTCCACCACCGCCCCATCCACCGCCTCCACGGCCTCCACCATATCCGCCACCTCCTCGACCGCCACCACCGTAGCCGCCGCCACCACCGTAGCCGCCACCTCCACGTCCACCGTAGCCGCCGCCACCACGACGATCACCGTCCGTTCGTGGTCGCGACATCTGCGAAATTGGCGCAGTTTTTTTTTCATCTGACGATTTTATATAAAGTGCAAGAAACAGGAACGCCAACAAGGTCACCCAATCAGTGCACTGAAACTGAATTGCTACATCATACTGCTGATTGACCAATCAAATCCATACGATCAGCTAGCGGTTCATGCATGATAGTTTCAGTTTCAGTTTTATTTAGCACTGAAGTGCACGAACAAAATGTACGAAAGTGATGTATAAAAAAGTGATGAGAGGATTGTCGGATCGATGCATTCACAAAGTCACTCGTTCTCTACCTGCACATTGATGCTGCGTCCGTCCAGGTTGTAGCCGTTCAGTCCGTCGATCGCAGCGTCAGCGTCATCGCGCTCCTCCATGTGCTGCGCAGCAACAGAAACGCGCACGATTATTGATTGGCAAAACTGACTGACTTCTGTTCACTTCTGTCTGTCAAAACACATGCTTGAAATGACACAACCTATGCAGTGTTGTTTTTTTGATTCGCGTACCGATTCCAGAAACCCTGAAGTACCAAACTCTGGTGGAAACGGGCAATTGCTGCCCCGAGCCCAATTTACCCTGCTACTTGGAGGAAGCAGACCATTAGAAGTTACAAAAAAAATTCTGAGAAAGCCACAATCCATGTTTGGCCGTTCATCGTATTTCTCGCCTTCTTTCTGTTTCAGAGTTGGATTTGCAAGACCAGCCTGTTCAACAT
>JASANC010003885.1:0-19802 GCA_030248135.1 Theristus sp. LFF4_11
TTTTGCAAAGTGAAAATGAATGATAAATACCATTTCGACCCAATTAAAAAACTAACTTTTTTCAGAGACGGTCGGTTTTGTTACATCTTTCGCAGTCGCTCGTCAAGTTTTGAGCAGCAACAATTGCCAGTTGCCCATCGTGCATTACGTTGAAATTATCGCTCATAACCATGGAGTATCAATTTGAAAATGAAACATGGAGTATCAATTTCAATGAAATTTACTTGTTTTGAATCCAAAGTGCAACTTGCAATGCCGATGTCGATGCGCGTTTTGCAACCCGATGTTTAAAAACAAAAAGTTCAAACTTTTTTCAAAGACGGTTTTGTTACATCTTTCCCAGTCGATCATCAAGTTTTGATCAGCCACGCTTCCATTTGCCTATGCTGCGCTGAACTGTCTCTGTTGACCAAAGAGTATCATGATGACTTTAGCTATATGAAGAGAGACGTTTTGAAAAAACAATCTCAACTGGCATTAATAAAAATAGGTTAAGGAAATTGAGATGAAGTTTTCTTAAATAGCAAAAATGAGCGCCAATTCAAATTTCATGAAAATGACAGGGACAGACAGACAAATTGCATTTTTAGTATAATAGACTAGCCAATGGACCCGAGCTTAATCAATCAATGCCAAGCTTTTTTGGTGAAGTGGCATTGAATTAAAAAGAAAAAACAGTAACGTTTACTGAATAACCAATCTGAAGAAAATTTACCTTGTGCTGCCGTGAAGCCGCCTACAATACAATATTTTTTAATATATTTAAATAAAAAAAATGCGAAGTTTATGATTTTGCTATTTTTACCCGTTCACCGTAACCTAAGGCAAGCCTTTTTGTAGGTGAAGTAAAATTGAATAAAAAATGTAAAAATTAACGTTTTTTTCAATTACCCGGTTTAAAAAGCTAATGCTTCTTTTACCCGTTTACCGTAACATAAGCGAAGCCTTTTTTGTAAAGTGAAAATGCGAAGTTTATGTTTTTGCTATTTTTACCCGTTCACCCCAACCTAAGTCAAGCCTTTTTGTTAGTGAAGTAAAGCTGAATAAAAAGTATAAAAATGTACGTTTTTTTCAATTACCTGTTTTAAAAAGCTAATGTTTCAATTACCCGTTTATCCTAACATAAGCGAAGATTTTTTTGTAAAGTGAAAATGCGAAGTTTATGTTTTTGCTATTTTTACCCGTTCACCCCAACCTAAGTCAAGCCTTTTTGCAAGTGAAGTAAGATCGAATAAAAAGTATAAAAATTAACGTTTTTTCAATTACCCGTTTTAAAAAGCTAAAGCTTCTAGGGTAAAGTGAAAATGCGAAGTTTATGATTTTGCTATTTTTACCCGCTCACCCTAACCTAAGTCAAGCCTTTTTGTAAGTGAAGTAAGATCGATTTTACCCGTTTACCTAAGCCAAGCCTTTTTTGTAAAGTGAAAATGCGAAGTTTATGATTTTGCTATTTTTACCCGTTCACCCTAACCTAAGTCAAGCTTTTTTGTATGTGAAGTAAGATTGAATAAAAAAACATAAAAATTAACGATTTTTTTAATTACCCGTTTTAAAAAGCTAATGCTTCTTTTACCCGTCTACCTAAGCCTAGCCTTTTTTGTAAAGTGAAAATGCGAAGTTTATGATTTTGCTATTTTTACACGTTCACCCTAACCTAAGTCAATCCTTTTTGTAAGTTAAGTAAAATTGAATAAAAAGATAAAATAAAACATTTTTTTCAATCACCCGTTTTAAAAAGCTAATGCTTCTTTTACCCGGTTACCCTAACATAAGCCAAGCCTTTTTTCTAAAGTGAAAATGAATAGAAGAAACAATAAAGTGACGTTTATAATTTCGTTTTGCAGTCATTGCTTCTTTTTACCCGTTTACCCCAACATGACCCAAACATTTTGCAAAGTGAAAATGAATGGTAAATACCATTTCGACCCAATTAAAAAACTAACTTTTTTCAAAGACGGTTTTGTTACATCTTTCGCAGTCGCTCGTCAAGTTTTGAGCAGCAACAATTGCCAGTTGCCCATCGAGCGTTACGGTGAAATTATCGCTCATAACCGTGGAGTATCAATTTGAAAATGAAACATGGAGTATCAATTTCAATGAAATTTACTTGTTTTGAATCCAAAGTCCAAAGTGTCGATGTGCGTTTTGTAACCCGATTTTTAAAAACAAAAAAGTTCAAACTTTTTTCAAAGACGGTTTTGTTACATCTTTCCCTCCCAGTCGATCATCAAGTTTTGATCAGCCACGCTTCCATTTGCCTATGCTGCGCTGAACTGTCTCTGTTGACCAAAGAGTATCATGATGACTTCAGCTATGAAGAGCGACGTTTTGAGAAAACAATCTCAACTGGCATTAAAAAAATAAAAATAGGTTAAGGAAATTGAGATGGAGTTTTCTTAAATAGCAAAAATGAGCGCCAATTCAAATTTCATGAAAATGTGAACAGACTTACTTAATCAGCTCACACAGTAACTATCTTAGTATAATAGATAGATGTTTTTTTTTCGATGGTCATATTTTTACAGAACGAGCCAACAATCAAAATCTCAAGCTGATGTTCCTTCGCCGCTTTCGAAAATCGTTCTGGGATGCGTAAGTTGTTGAAAGTTTGTTTACATTGAGCAAAATACTGCCACTTCAAACATTGTTGCTGGAACGAACTCACTATGTACATGTATGTACTTACATCTTTTGTTGTGTTTGTTGAAAACAAAAATACAAACAGCAGAAACAAAAAGTGATTCAAGATCTTGATGCGCCAACTCAAGTCCTTTCAGTACTTTTAATCCTTTCAGGTACGATGAGAAGCGAGGCAATGGTGGCGATTCTTATGGGCGCTTCCTCATTCCAGCACCCTACTATTTCAACTAAACAAAAACGAAAAAAACAACAAGAACGTAAATTTAAATTAACAAGAACATATCGTCGTGCACACTTCACGCGGTTAAGAACGCCGATATTTGATTGTGAGTGTGATCATTTTGGCGAGAGTATTTCGAAATTTGTGTCGTTTTCGTTCGCTAAAATGTGCTTTCTCTTTCGAAAAACCTCCAAAAAAGTCAAGATGATTTCATTCAACCAAATTATCACCGCGAGGAAATGTGCAGAATTTAGGACTAGGCTTGATTTCTTTTTTCTCGTTATTATCGTTGTGACTGTGCAGTGCAACTAAACCACATCAATTGGGTGCATTGAACGGTGGTTGCGTATTCCATTCTCAATGCAGCTCATAATTTTGGATTAAATTCAAACACACTTGTTGATAAATACTGTCGTTTAAAATGTTGAAAATAATTTTCTGGCCACACAAAGCATAACAATCTTTGACGCAAAGCAACGTGTAACGTCTAGCACAACGTTTAACGTAACGTTAACGCTGCATATTATTCAACGTTTAACGCGACGCCCAAGGCAACATTTCAGGCAATGCCTAACGCAACGTTTAACGCTGCGTCTAAATTTTCTCCATTTATGCAATCATGCGCTAAAGCTCGGGCGTCAGCTCCAACATGAAGGATGACGTGAAGTGGCGTCAGCCGCTGCAGCATTTTATAGCCCGACCTAAAAACGCGCGCTTCACCGCGCATCATTCATCATTCATGCTGGCGCGCAGCAGCGTCCATGAGCGTGCGAGCTCTAAAACGTGAAGCGTTTTTTCGCTCCATGAATGTGTAGCGAAGTGACGCCGTGTGAGTGAAGTTACATAGCCGTGCGGTTCAACCTCCATGAATAACGCTTAACGAAATGCTTTTACACAACGCACAATGCAACGTTTAACGTGATATCTAACGCAACGCTTAAAACAACGCTTAACGCAACGTATAGAACAACGGTCAACGCAACGTTTAATGCGGCGCCCATAACGCAATTCTTAACACAACATACGTTTTTTAATGCAACGTTTAATGCGATATCTAACACAACACTTAAAACAACGTTCAATGCAACGTATAGAACAACGTTCAACGCAACGTTTAACGCGACGTCCAACGCAATGCTTAAAACAACATGGTTTAATGCAGTGTTTAACGCGATATCTAACACAACGTTTAACGCAACGTGTGATGTGGTCCTCGTTTTAGCGTTTCAGAATAGACATGTTTAAAAAATGAGTACTTCGTGAAAACACTCGTCAAAGGTCGTTCCCGTGCGCTGAACTTGGTGACGCAGCGATGCGGGCGCTGTTGTTCTTTGGGTATGTGCAACAGAGCGTTGCCGACACTGACAGAAAGCTCATAAAAACATGTCACTGATGGCAACAACATCACACTTGATTCGAAACTGCTAATGTGCACTGCGCACGGTGTTTGTGTTTGTGTTTGTGTTTGTGTTTGTGTTTGTGTTTGTGTTTGTGTTTGTGTTTGTGTTTGTGTTTGTGTTTGTGTTTGCGTTGGCAGTGGCTTTTACTGCTGAATTTTTGCTGGTATGAGTCTTGCTCGGTTGTCACAGTGGAAACCGGGTGTGCAAATAAACAACCGGTTTCAAACTCAGATGATAATGTTGCGCATTGAGACCATGGAAGCGGCGATAAGTGCAATATGCGTATTGTTATAAAAGGTGACCTTCAATAATACGGTACAACCTTATCGGGCATAATAACTTTTGAATACTCAAATAACGTTTGGTTTTTTGCTGAAAAACACACCAAAAAAACTATGAACTGACGCTGCTGAAACAGTACGTTGCGTTTCGCAAATGCATTTTTGACAATACACATGCAATTAAAAACAATTTTAAATACAGAAAAAATTCTGTGAACTCCATTTACCATCAAAATGACTGACAACAATAGCGATCGGCATATCTGCGGCACATCAGTCACCATAGACGACATTTGTTCGGACATTAAGAACAGCCTCGGTGAGAAAGATGCCGAGCTCACTGATTGGTCAGCTGTCGAAATCGGCACTGGCAAAGGATTTTTGTCGCATTTGGTGCGCCTACAATTGAACTGGAAGAAAAATGACCGCGAACAACTGCCGAGAAGCGTGATCGCTAAAATTCCAACGACCTCGAAGTTGCATCTGTTGACGGACGGCTCTGCGGCGATGGGTGACATGGCCGACATGATGAGGAGCGAACTGCACAAAGTCTGTGAAAAGTGTTCTCGGGAGAATTCTTGACGAACAAAGTAGTGCTTGCTGTTACTGGTGTTAGCAGTCGATGATACCACTGATACAATTCGCACACAGGCGCACAACTGCGAGGTGAGCGTTTACGAGTGGCTGAAGCGTTCGGCGATTCCAACGCCGCCGGCCTGCTACCCGACGATCTACGGCCTCCGACGCTGGGAGGGTGCCGCTGATGTGGCCGATGTGAACGCATACATCGTCATGCAAGATCTCACCGGCGTCGCGCGCATGGTCGACGCGCTGAACATGGAGTTTCTCAGTTTGAAACAATCACAACAGGTACCACGAAGACGGTGTTGTTCTGCAAAACACTGCACATAATAGGCTGTTGCGACAAGCTTTGCTGAGCTTTCAAATCCCAGCATTTCACAGCTGTCGAATGAACCAGACCGGGTCGAACGTGTTATGTTTATTGCGCTATATTTTTATTTTACTTTGTGTCACTAAAGACTTTTACAACGCGACTGTGTGTTTCGCAGGTGACCCGCGCGTTGGCGACCGTGCACGCGTGGTCGGCGGTGACGGACATCAGCGACGTGCAACTGACCAACGACCCCGTGGAGGACGACGGCGTCTACAAGAAGTTCCTGAACGATCTACAGAAATCGCAACGTGAATTCGAGCAGTCGATCGGACGCGACTGCTACAAGGCCGTCATTGACGACGATTTGCGCGCGCGCGTGGCGCGGCGGATGCCGATGAGCGTGGAATACGCGAGGCGCGAGATGGTGGCGCATCGTGCGTACGGCCTGCCGGACGTGCTCTGCCACGGCGACGTCTACACGAACAACATGCTGTTCCGGCTGGACGACGACGGACGCGCCACAGGCGACTTGCTGGCGCTCATTGACTGGCAAGTACGTCTGAAAAGCGAATAAGCTCATTTTGCAGAGGACGCAATAAGCTCAGCGTAGTGCGCTCAACGATTTTCCCGGCTTTCGCAGCAAGGCCAAGTCATTTGTACACACCTATTATCTTTAATTTTTCGATCCTAGACTTGCCCACGGGGATCGGAAAAAGTGTCACGCAATTCAAAATTAGTGACGTTCCACGGGTTTGGTTCGCTTGTGCGGTTTTTCCATGAGGCGCGTGAAACTTTTGTGCCTCGGATCTACCTGAGAAACAATAATCTGTGCGCATCAATGGTTTTTCTTGCTTGCTTTGTTTGCACAGGTTCCGATTGTTTTCCTTGCTCTCAGTTGGCCTTCAAAGGCAACGGCATGATTGACATGGCGCTGGTGGCCGGCTGGTCGATGCCGGCGACCGACTGGACGGACGGAGTGCGCTCGCAGCTGCTCGACGTCTACGAGGACGCGTTCGCGAGCGTCATGTGTGCCGAGCACAAGTCGGCGCCGTTCACGCGTGCGCAGCTGCATGACGCGTTCTACCGCGGCTACATATTCACGCAGCGACTGCTGATCCCGGTGTTCGAGGCGATACTGGTGCGCGGGGTGCAGGTCGCTGACGACGAGACGAAGCACGCACGCGGCGCACCGTCCGTCGCCATGGAATCGATCAAGAAAATGCTGCTGGAGTTGTTGCGCATGATGGACGAACACGCGGCGTTGATTGGCGACTAGGCGAAGTCGCGCACTGGAAGGACACGGCGGTGGCACATCATCTCAGCTCACGCCACGTTTTCAACGTTACCTCAATGTTGTATTAGAGTTAGACGTGTTGTGTTTTCGCTTTTCCAGTGGTTTGTTGTTCTTAACGGTATAAATTTCTATTATTTGCGGTACCATTGCATTTGAAAACAGTTTTGTAAATGTTGTAAAATTTCGACGCTTTCCTCTTTCCGTTACAAATGGCAGAACACTTGTGAAGAGACAAAACTACATGTATACTGCATGAGGATCAGCATGGAGGCTAATTGGTTAGAGTGAGTTTAACACTTACAAAGTGAACGTGACCGAACTATAAAATTAACAATGATACACCGAAAACGGCAGGCGATGTTGTCAATTTGAACATGCAGCCAATTTTGTCCGGTTGCTATGGCGACACGTTGCGCGACACACCTGAACACAACAGCTACCTGCAGAAGCTGCGAATACACATTTTATCCTCCGACGGAAAAATAAAAACATCAGTTGGTGTGATTCAAGAAGAAAGCAGAGTAAACCAATTCAAAATGACCGATCAAATGAAATTCATCGTGAGCGAACTGAACAAGCAGCCGTACGCGCGCGCGCTGAATTTGATCAGTTTTGACGCGCTCGAGGGCGAGTCGCTCGTGCAGATGTTGAGCGACGTCCTCTGCACCATCGAGGGCAGGGTGAGCGATCATACAGCAAAAAATTGTAACAATTATTTATTTGTTTTCTTTTTATTTAAAAAACAGTGACGTTTCTGTTCGTCATATTTGATAAAACGTTTGTTTCGAGAGCAACGTTGATCTGCGCAACGAAGCAGCCGACGAGACTGCACTGCGCATCTTCAGTCTACTGCGCGTATTGCGCTACAGCACACCGAACGACCATGAGCAACTGTGAGCTCTGAATCACTTGCTTTCTCGTGTGTTTTTCATTGAATTGTGACAGGAAGAAAATGTAGGATTGAAGACTATATAAATTTATACCGGAAGACAAACTCACTGTGATTGGGTGAACTGTTTAGAACATTACTTTTCTTCACTTTTTACTTTTGATTGTACATGCTGTCAGAAGTAAAAGCTGGCGTGTTGTTTGCCCTCCATCTTGCAACCAGGTGCTGCAAATTGCAAGAGAAGAAGAACGATTTGAAAGTGTGGTTTTATTCATCACTGTTCCACTGAAAAAAGTTTCTGGTTTGTCCGAGTTCCAAAACAGACTCGAAAAATTTTGAGGAATATGGCGAAGTGCTGCAAAAACATGTGAAAGAAAACTTTTGGCTACAGAAGTGGTTAAGGAATGGTGAAAGTTTTCAATTTTCACATGGGAATTTGTCAGCTTTCCGCATTCGTTATTGGAAAACAGTTTTTCGGAAAATTTCACGCTTCTTACCGTTTTCGGAATAAATCGCTAAATTTAAACAAAGTTTTTTTACTGTCGATTTTCATTTCCAGGAGCGCCTTTCGCACGGGCGTCATCGAGGGCGACAAACGGGCGATTCATCCGATTCTTGAGTGGCTGCTCCGGAATCAAGTCGACCTCCGTCAACGCGCCTATCTCGCACGATTTCTCGTCCGAGTGGACGTGCCGGCCGAATTCGCTGCCGATCCTGAAATCGAGGAGCTTCAAGCCGAGTGCGACCAGCTGATGGAGCAGTTCAAGGTGTGGCAGCCACGCAGAAAAAACTGGATCATGCACCTGCATATTTGAAAAAAAATACAGTCAGTCGCATTTTCAGTCATTTTTTAAATATCTAAAAATGCGGGAGACGCATATAAAAGGAGGAATATGGCTTTGTGTAAGCAGTGAGAGACTTGGCTCGACAACTCTTTTCAAGTCTCTGATGTGGTACACACGGATACAAGTACATAAGAGCCATATTTTTGCGCCGCGTTTGTTGTACTACAAAGTGTAAAACAGTTTTAAAATTATTTTTAACTGTCCTTTCCAGTTTAGTCCGCAATCACATCATGTGCGAAATTCTGTGCAAATTCTGTGCAGAACTTCTGTAAATCAAATATCTGTAAATTCTGTGCAAAAACAGAAAAATCAGAGACTGCAAAACATTGTTTCATGTGGTTTTATTGTTGCTAACGTACGCATCGCTGTGTACACACCAGCATCAGTGACAAAAAGGTGTTGTCTTCCGTTGATTTTCAGCCTGTTTACCTCTAGTGGCAGGATAAACTGTCTGTCCCGTGAGTCGTTGCCTTTGCCACAGAACGAGACCTTGCGTTCCCTAATGCCTCTGCGATACACTTTGTACTGGGCAAACCAGTATCAGCGATTTGAAGTCTGATCGTTATTTTAGTGGTTTTAGTGGTCGCTAAATGCCCGAAATACCGCAAATGTTGAAGTTTTAATTGTCTACAAAGTACATGTGCAACCGAAATACCGTATTACTTCTATTAACCCCCCCATATTAAACTCCCCCCAAAACAAAACCCCCACCCCCTCGACAAGTTTCCAAATAATCCCCCATCCAAAATAAACCCCCATGGGGGTTTATTAGAAACCTGTTTGAAACACATACCTAGCGAATTCAGTGGCTGAATGCAGTGACATTGGTGAAATTGTGCTACCAAAGGCCCCAAAGGGATGAGTTAGTGGTAATTTCATTACAAAAGGCTGTTACAAAAGGAAATCTCAGTGAAAAGTAGAAGTTTCTGCGACTTTCTTGCCTGCCATGCAAGGTATTTTTGCCATTTTCAACAAACCCCCACCCCTAGAATTTGTTTGTAAATAACCCCCCCCCCAAAATAAACCCCCACCCCCAGAAGTCGGTAAAGAAATAAACCCCCATGGGGGTTTATTAGAGGTAATACGGTAGTGAATAAACGGCGCAAAAATATGGCTCTTATGTACTTGTATCCGTGTGTACCACATCAGAGACTTGAAAAGAGTTGTCGAGCCAAGTCTCTCACTGCTTACACAAAGCCATATTCCTCCTTTTATATGCGTCTCCCGCATTTTTAGATAATATTCTGACTTTTACATAAGCCGCGAAGGTCGGACCAAATTCACAATTCGTTGGTCACACATTCTTCTAAACCCCGGAGAACTCAGGTTTTCATTTTTCGTTTTTGAGCCGATTTCGCCTATGCTATTTCTACGGCCGATTCGCCCGAAATCCTCACGGTTCAGTACCTAGAATTGCTCACATAAGAAAACTGACCCAAAAGCCGTGATCGGCGCAATGAATTACCCTGGACAACACAATTTTCTTGTTTTTCATTTCTGGACCGATTTCGCCAATTTCCACGGCCGATTGACTCGAAATCGTCACGATTCGGTATCTAGAATTGCTCACATAAAAAAAACTAATCCAAAATCCGTGATCAGCGCATTGAATTACCCTGGAAAACAACCTTTTCTTGTTTTTCGTTTCTGGACCGATTTCGCCAATTTCCACGGCCGATTCGCCCGAAATCGTCACGATTCAGTAGCTGGAGTTGTTCACATAAAAAACTAACCCAAAATCCGTGATCAGTGCATTGAATTACCCTGGAAAACACCCTTTTCTAGTTTTTCGTTTCTGGACCGATTTCGCCAATTTCCACGGCCGATTCGCCCGAAATCGTCACGATTCAGTATCTAGAGTTGCTCACATAAAAAACTAACCCAAAATTCGTAATTAGCGCATTGAATTTTTATGGACTAGACAATTTTCCTATTTTTTGTTTTTGGACCGATTTCGCTAATTTCCACGCCCGATTCGCCCGAAATCGTCACGATTCAGCATCTAGAGTTGCTCACATAAAAAACTAACCCAAAATCCGTGATCGCCGCATTGAATTACGCTAGGAAACACCATTTTCTTGTTTTTCGTTTCTGGACCGATTTCGCCAATTTCCACGGCCGATTCGCCCGAAATCGTCACGATTCAGTATCTAGAGTTGCTCACATGAAAAAAACTAACACAAAATCCGTAATAAGCGCATTGAATTATCCTGGAAAACACCGTTTTCTCATTTTTTTGTTTTTGGACCGATTTCGCCAATTTCCACGGCCGATTCGCCCGAAATCGTCACGATTCAGTATATACAGTTGCTCACATAAAAAAACTAACCCGAAATCCGTGATCAGCGCATTGAATTACCCCGGAATACACCACTTTCTCATTTTTTGTTTTTGAACCGATTTCGCCAATTTCCACGGCCGATTTGCCCGAAATCGTCACGACTTTGGTTATTTAACAACTATTCCTTTGATTTTTTTAAAAATAAACATCAAATTCAAACTCTCCGTTGTTGGTTACCCCTAGAAATTGTTTTATTTGTCAAATAACGGTTTGTTTCACGCGCAGAAATCGCAAATACACGTCAAAATAAGCATTTTTCGTAATTTTGTACAAACAAGCTAAATTTAAAGCCTTGGGAAGCATCGGAGAAAAAAATGAATGCGAAATTTGAAAATCCCAAAGATTTTTACCCTAGAAAATGTTTTTCTCATAATAGTCAGAATTTTCTTTGTATCACTGAAACTGCGTACACATTTTATGACATGGCCGAAAAAAAAGGGGGGGAGAAGAATAAGTAACAGCTTATTCATAATCGATGTTTTGCGCACACAGCGTGTGCAGAAGGTCACCACGAAAAAATTTCTCCTGCAGACAGCTTACCTATGGATTATCCACCTGTGTGCAGGAGAAAAAATTCTCAGCTCCTTTTATGTTCACAATGCGAGGCACAGAAAGTTTGGAATTTTAGCGCGAACGACAGATGGGCCATATTATGCCTGCATCCGCTGTCCGCTCCGCTAGCGCTTCGCTCGCGAATGGGCATGATTAAACAGTGCAGGATGAGGTGCAGACGGTTTTGCAATGCATGAGGTAGTGCATGCTGCAGTTTTTCTCTGTGTGAGCGGAAATATTTGCCAATTATCTACAGCTAGTCATTCTGCACACACCGCATATGTTTGTGGCATTTGGCACAAACGCTGCCCATTAGCGTGCTAGCTTCAAACAATTAGCTGCTTTTTGTGATTTTTAATTTTCTTGTTTTTAATTTTTGCGTTGTTTGTACAGTCAACTGTGCTGTTCGATTTGCAGGTCGTTCACAAACAATCGACCGTCGCGAAACAGGACGACAACGCGATCGAGGAGATCCGCCAGGACCTGCGCGTCATGGAACAGGAACGAGAGCAACTGACGAGACGTCTGGATAAAAGTCGACGGAAGGTTGAGTCGGCGGTCAATTGGAGCGCGCTGGTGAACGTCGCCGGGCAGTTGCGCACAGCCGGCGAGACGGAGGTCGAGTTGGCCGCACAGAAACAGGAACAACGAAACGCGGTGAGGGCGTTTAGCGTTGTGGCGGCTCGATAAATAACTGAGCACGACAAGTCGTGAGAGGTGATAGAAGCTCAGATATAATGCTTTTGATCCGTTCTTCAGTTGATGCACGCTGAACAGAAGATCGCTCGCTTGCAACAGCAGCTGCGCGACGTTCGCCAGCAGGCAGAGAACCAGCGGCCGGAAGGTAAATATGTTTGGATTGAATTTGGAAGCAACTGTTAATGACATGTTAAGGCTTGTTTCATTGTTTCATTTTGTAATGTTGAATTCAAATTCATGTGGAACGCATAGGGTTAGGGGCTTTGAAAAAAAAATTTTTATTTTATTTTTTTTTGTTTTTTTTTAAATTTGGATTTTTTTTTTCAAACTTAAAAAAAAATTTGAAAAATTTTTCTTCTACTTTGCTCTGAAAATTCGATTTATGGCATAATTTTTTGAAAGTTCAAACCAAATTTTCTTCCCAACTTCTTTGTGTGCTTAGGTACATGTCATTATTTGGTCATTTTGACCGACGTACTCCATGTTTTTCGATTTGGATGACTTCTAGAGTCAATTTTTAGCGTTGAAATGGCTTAACTGAATTGAAATATCGTTTCAGAAATCGTTTTCTTGCAACTTAGAACATGTTTTTTTCAGTCGGTAGGCCATGAGATGAACATGATATCTTGTTGATTGGCGTACGTTATAGGTCTACAATGGAGTTGTGCGATATATTGTTAAACAATTGGAGCGGGGATGTTGGTTAATACCACATCACACGACCGTTTTTCAGATACCCGATAACATGGCCACATGTTAAAACTTGCGTGCTGAGCTAAACTAACGTGTTAAACTTGCGTCTGTCAGTTGCCCGCAACGTGATCGCGAAATCATGGTACGTGTTTTCGATACGATGATTTGAAGAGTGGGCTCTCGCCATGTGGCAGATAGCATAGCTGGTTGAACCTGAAAGTAAGTGTCTTGGGGGGGGGGGGGGGGCGACCGGGTCGACAGGGGTTGCCGACTTAGCTACAGCAAACAGGAATTTTTGAACACAGTCAAATTTTGGTAATTTTCTAAAGAGGAACAACTAAGAACGGTTCAATATTCAAGTACACGTCGAAAATTGTCCTGTTTTACTGTTGAAAATGCAACTTTCCCTCTATGAAATGGACATAATTTCAATAAAACACGATTTTCGCTCTTATAGTTTTCCGGATCGTTCTGAAAATAGTCTAGATGAACTCAGCTCGACGAGACGCTTCGAACAAACCTAACTTGTAAAAAAAATTTTTTTTTTTTTAAATTTTTTTTTAATTTAAAAAAAAATCCGGATTTTTTTTCCCCCTAACCCTAGGAACGCACACACACACAGACGCACACAATAATTCCGCCAGGTGTGTGCGCGCACGTGTTTCTGTGTTTGCCACTGTGCAACACTACACTGTGTTCGAACCGTTATAACAGAGTACGGAACAACACCTCGCACCCAGTGGCATGTCGCTTGAATATTTCAAAAGCACTCAATTGAAAACACAGAAGAAATTGTCTTTGTCCACTTCAGACATGATGAAGAAGCTCGTGGAAGAGAACAGCGTGCACGAGTATTTGCTGACAGAAAAGCTGCCGAAAGAAATCGAGGCGCGTCGCGCGGCCGTGCAGCACATGACGAAGGTGCTCGCGCAGCCGGCGCTCGATCACGCCGACATACAGCAGCTGAAGCAGAAGGTCGTCGCCGGCAATATCACGCTGCTTGAATTCGTGTTCACGACCAACCAAAGCCGATATTATGATTCATTCAGAGTACACGCAAAAAAACATAATGCACATGTAGATGCACATATGTTCCTGGGCGTTGATGCAGATGCACAAACCTGTGCAGTGTGCACTGCACTGACGGTGTCGAGTCACATTCACGTCAGAACCGAAAAAAACTGATGCATCCGCGTTGTTTTCTGAAGAGAAACTGCTGTTATTTTTGCTTCAAGTTCATGTGCACGGGTTTGTGCATTTGAATCGATAAGTGCACGAACAGGTGCATCTGCACGAACATGTGTCTCAACATGCGCATTATTTTTTGCGTGTAATCAAGGCATTGATCATAACGCCGTTGCATGCAATGTTGTGGGCGGGCGATTTCCTCAGTTGTTTAATGAATGGGCATTACTGAAGTTTTCATGCAGATTGAAGCCACTAATGCTGACTTGGTAAAGCTGGCGGAAGAACATGATCGCACAATTTCGGCTGGCGACGAAAAGCTGTCAATTTATCGCCATCAAGCGGCTATGGTCTGTTTGTCTTGTTTGTTTTTTTTTGCTTCGAAGACACGCAACCAATTGGTAGTTTTTTATTGCGTTTATGCGTTCACGATTTTTTGTGCTCTTTCATTTCCTCAGGTTCAACGACGAAAAGAGAATACAGCTGAACAACTGCAAGACGCACGCCGCGAGTTGCAACAAGCCGAGTCGGAGGTGCAACAGAAGAAACAGTCGATGCGTGACGCCGATGGCAACGAAGTCGTCACCAGCGTGCAGGTATAAGCCGCAAGCGATCCATGCCGCAACGCAAACACACAGAATGCAGTTTCTCTCGTCATCTAATGACGTGTTTTTTTTCTATGAACTGTCAATTCATTTTTATTTCGTTGCAGTTCAAAAATTATGTCGCGAAACTGCGCTCAAAGACGAACGTGTACAAGCAGAAACGTGCCGACCTGCAAGACATGCGCGCTGAATTCGGTGTGCTCGCGCGTACCGAGGAGATTCTGAACGCTCGGATGGACGAACTACGCGTGGAAATCGTCAGTGTGGTGCACTTGGTCATTCGGATGTGTATTTGCAAACGATGCTTTCAGTTATTTTGGGTGCTCAACAGAAAAGCGAGCAAAGTCGTACTGATGAACATCGGAGTTATTGCATAATTGCAGGAAAGCCACGGCCTGCACATGATCGAGGACGTTACCCCCGATCGCCTGCCGACGCAAGCCGCCGCCCGCCCGAAAACGGCGAAGCCGCACAGCGAGGACGTGGCGCAGTTGCGCGAGATGCTGCAGCAGCTGGAGCAACGCATCGAGGCGCGTCGCGCGCAGTTGAGGCCGATTCTACAGCAACTGCAACCGTTGCGCGTTCAGTATCAGGTTGAGAATGGAATCTCGATTAGCACAGCAAGAAAAATGCTGAAACTCTAAATTTAAAGCGTTTTCGCGCTTAAAGTAGCATTCTGAAGAGGACCAAATTATTGTCTACGGACCACTGTTCAAGAGTTTCGTTATTCGGCATATCAGTTTTTTTCAGCAGCATCATCAGCATAATTGACCCGCTTTTTCGGAGTACCCATTTAACATCATTCATGGAATTCTGTCTTTGTTACATGAAGAGAATCTGATCTGAAAAGAAGTTTTTTGCTAATTGGTCTGCCAAGTTCAGTTGCGCTCCTGAAACGGTGGGATCGCGATATCTAATAATCACCTGGCAAAGTCCAGCACAGAGCACACACACAATTTTTCCTCCACATGTTTTCGCCAGTAAACGAACAAAATATACGAATTGTGCAACAGGAGCTAGCAGACGAATATGCGAGCGCAAAACGTCAGTACAACACCACTGCTGCATCGTTGGAGAGTGGCTACGCGTTGTTGGAGCAGGTGCAAAAAAAACAGCCATTCCGCATTTTTTTTCGGATTTCATGACAATTCACCATTACATTCGCAGAGTTTTCAGGATGTCAAAACAATGCGAGCCGATCTGAACCGCTCCGAAACGGAGTGCGCAAAACTGACGATTGACATCGAGATGCTAACGGCGCAACTGGAGCGAGTGCAGTCCACCGCTGCAAGTGGCTCGTTCAAACAACAACTTGAGGTATGATCTGCCATGCACAACGGTTTTTTGTCTGTTTTTGCACTGTTTTTTTATTGTGTTTCTCAAGCACATGTGGAAAACACAAGCAAACGGATTGACACACAGTGCAACATTAAAAATAATTTGTACGATTATCAGTTACCTTCCCGCAGCTAAAGTTTTCAGCGAACGCAAACGCACTTATTTGCGTGCAATCGTCAAAACGTGTACACATAATAAAGGTTCCGACTGTGCTCAGTGGAGCATATTACACATTTCGCAAAAACCAAATGCAGCGAAACTCGGATTGCTACAGTTGTATTCCGTGTTGCCGTTGCAGTCTCGAATCGCAGCCGCCGAACAACTCGGCGTGCAGCTGCGTGATGAACAACAAGACTCGTCCGGTGGACACGAGGACGCGCTGCGGCAGATGCGATTCTGGCGTGACCTGGTGCTGTTGCTCGAATGGAAACGCCGCAACCACCAAGCGTCGTCGACGGTCGACTCGACGCCGATGGTGGTGGCGAGGCCGGCGGCTGGCGGCGATCGTTTGAAGTAGCACGTGGTTTTCACAGCGGTTTTCCGGGGACGCATATGCGTGTGCAACTACCTGTGGTTAATGCATATGCATGCTGTGATCCAAGCATCAACATCTCGCGTAAGCCAAAAGGCTTTTCATTTGTTACAGCTCATCGTCCAGCAAGCAGAGTTCACGCGCTGGCTCTGGTAGACCACGATGAACGGTTACATCTTGGAATAATGGACCATTCTTTTGATTTTAGCTTTAGTTTGAAGAAAAACAAAATTTCATTTCTGTGCGTCAAATACTCATGGTTGAATAAAAAACACACCACACATGTGCAGTATTGAGACAAAATAAATGCGTAAACAAATATTTAAACCACGTGCGTGCGGTAAACAAAAAAGCAGAACTATTATCTTTCTCTGCGAAGGAGGCGGAGTAATGTAGAATGATGTGTGGAAAAGCTGCACAGCTGAAAACCTGTTTCGCGCCCGAACATTCGAATATGAAATAAAATTAATTTATTTGATGAAAAAAGATTCTGATTAGTTTTTCTCAATTTCTTGCACAAATCTGCCGTCGTCAGAAATCAGAATCACAGGGAACTCATGATATATGATGACATAGATGCATTGAAGATGAACTGTTAATGTTAATCTGTCTTATTAACATTTTACCGATCTCAGCTCATTAACAGTAATCAACGCTGTTGATTTCAAATGCATTGATGTGGCTAATGATGACTCTAATGTGCGCAAATGCTCATCTGTAATCATCCTAACTGTTAATGTGTAGATAATGTGTGACGCAAGCAAGCCACTGCATTAACATTTCATTAACTACATACAAATGTGACAGATGATGTTTATGGCAATGTTGATGTCACTAATGTACAGTTAATGTGTGACGCACACAAACCACTGAATTTTCACCCCGTTAATGAGACGACAGATAAAGATTCTCGTTGATTGTTAATAAATGTATGATATGGTATGATTTGACGCCCCTATGAGCATCTTCCACAAATCTATCTATATTATTAAATTTACAAAGTGTCTGTGCGTGCGTGTGTGGCACTTTTTTGCAATTTGAATTGGCGCCCTTTTTTGCTACTTAAGAAAACTTCATCTCAATTTCCTTAACCTTTTTTTAATTAATGCCAGTTGAGATTGTTTTCTCAAAACGTCGCTCTTCATAGCTGGAGTCATCATGATACTCTTTGGTCAACAGAGACAGTTCAGTGCAGCATAGGCAAACGGAAGCGTGGCTGATCAAAACTTGATGATCGACTGGGAAAGATGTAACAAAACCGTCTTTGAAAAAAGTTTGAACTTTTTTGTTTTTAAAAATCGGGTTGCAAAACGCACATCGACATCGGCATTGCAAGTTGCACTTTGGATTCAAAACAAGTAAATTTCATTGAAATTGATACTCAATGTTTCATTTTCAAATTGATACTCCATGGTTATGAGCGATAATTTCAACGTAACGCACGATGGGCTACTGGCAATTGTTGCTGCTCAAAACTTGACGAGCGACTGCGAAAGATGTAACAAAACCGTATTTGAAAAAAGTTAGTTTTCTAATTGGGTCGAAATGGTATTTACCATTCCATTTCACTTTGCAAAATTTTTGGTTCATGTTGGGGTAAACGGGTAAAAAGAAGCAATGGCTGCAAAACGAAATTATAAACGTCACTTTTTTGTTTCTTCTATTCATTTTCACTTTAGAAAAAAAACTTGGCTTATGTTAGGGTAACCGGGTAAAAGAAGCATTAGTTTTTTAAAACGGGTATTTTTTAATGAAAAAAACGTTAATTTTTATATATTTTATTCAATCTTACTTAACTTACAAAAAGGCTTGACTTAGGTTAGGGTGAACGGGTAAAAATAGCAAAATCATAAACTTCGCATTTTCTTTTGACAAAAAAGGTTTGGCTTAGGTAAACGGGTAAAAAAGCATTAGCTTTTTAAAACGGGTAAATGAAAAAAACCGTTAGTTTTTATATTTTTTATTCAATTTTACTTCACTTACAAAAAGGCTTGCCTTCGGTTAGGGTAAACGGGTAAAAAAAGCAAAATCATAAACTTCGCATTTTCACTTTACAAAAAAGGCTTGGCTTAGGTAAACGGGTAAAAAAGCATTAGCTTTTTAAAACGGGTAAATGAAAAAAAACGTTAGTTTTTATATTTTTTATTCAATTTTACTTCACTTACAAAAAGGCTTGCCTTCGGTTAGGGTAAACGGGTAAAAATAGCAAAATCATAAACTTCGCATTTTTTATTTATTTAAATACATTAAAAAATATTGTATTGTAGGCGACTTCACGGCAGCACAAGGTAAATTTTCTTCAGGGTTATTATACAGTAAACGTTACTGTTTTTTCTTTCTAAGTCAATGCCACTTCACCAAAAAGGCTTGGCATTGATTAAGCCACATACGCTCGGGTCAATAGGCTAGTTCGTTGTTGAAAAATGCTAATGAACGCCCCGATGAGTTCCACATTAACCACATCTTCCATGCATCAATGTCATCATATATCATGAGTTCCCTGTGAATACGTTAAGTTTTGCTGATCCGCGCGACGCGCCTCGATTTCTTTCGGCAGCTTTTCTGTCAGCAAATACTCGTGCACGCTGTTCTCTTCCACGAGCTTCTTCATCATGTCTGAAGTGGACAAAGACAATTTCTTCTGTGTTTTCAATTGAGCGCTTTTGAAATATTCAAGCGACATGCCACTGGGTGCGAGGTGTTGTTCCGTACTCTGTTATAACGGTTCGAACACAGTGTAGTGTTGCACAGTGGCAAACACAGAAACACGTGCGCGCACACACCTGGCGGAATTATTGTGTGCGTCTGTGTGTGTGTGCGTTCCTAGGGTTAGGGGGAAAAAAAATCCGGATTTTTTTTAAATCAAAAAAAATTAAAAAAAATTTTTTTTTTACAAGTTAGGTTTGTTC
The DNA here is from genome assembly GCA_030248135.1 of Theristus sp. LFF4_11. Taxonomy (NCBI): domain Eukaryota; kingdom Metazoa; phylum Nematoda; class Chromadorea; order Monhysterida; family Xyalidae; genus Theristus; species Theristus sp. LFF4_11. Next base: position 19,319 of record JASANC010003885.1, read on the forward strand.
GAAGCGTCTCGTCGAGCTGAGTTCATCTAGACTATTTTCAGAACGATCCGGAAAACTACATTGTATAAGAGCGAAAATCGTGTTTTATTGAAATTATGTCCATTTCATAGAGGGAAAGTTGCATTTTCAACAGTAAAACAGGACAATTTTCGACGTGTACTTGAATATTGAACCGTTCTTAGTTGTTCCTCTTTAGAAAATTACCAAAATTTGACTGTGTTCAAAAATTCCTGTTTGCTGTAGCTAAGTCGGCAACCCCTGTCGACCCGGTCGCCCCCCCCCCCCCAAGACACTTACTTTCAGGTTCAACCAGCTATGCTATCTGCCACATGGCGAGAGCCCACTCTTCAAATCATCGTATCGAAAACACGTACCATGATTTCGCGATCACGTTGCGGGCAACTGACAGACGCAAGTTTAACACGTTAGTTTAGCTCAGCACGCAAGTTTTAACATGTGGCCATGTTATCGGGTATCTGAAAAA